>MU106345.1:77126-135920 GCA_012274485.2 Sinapis alba | reverse complement strand
GAATGATACTTACGGGCGTCTATCCTGGTCAGGAAAGACTAGAGCACTGAAAAAAGAAAAACACAAGTCAAAATTTACGAACATATCTTGAAAGGTGATGAAAGGAAGCTAGAGTTAGCTTACTTCTCTCTTTCTTGGTTAGAAAGATTAATAAACCTTGTGAAAACATCTTCGATCCTGAAGAGATAAATTAAGAATTTATGATCATATGGTCCATTTATGTAACTGAAAATGTTAATATGGACCAAAAGGTTGAAATGGAATTATTAATACCTAGTTTTGCCTGAAAAGAGGCTAAGACGATCGGAAGGAGAGAACATGATAAGAGCAATGTCGATGTCACAGAGAATCGACAATTCATAAGCTTTCTTAATCAAACCATTTCTACGTTTTGAGAAGGTTACTTGTCGGTTCGTTGTGTTCTCAATTCTTTTGATCTCCAGTTTCACCCGACCCATGTTGGCAAAGCAAAGAAGAGGTTTCTCTTCATACAAATTGAATTTGCTGTAATGTTGATCAAGTAATCTCCAAGAGAGAGAAGAAAAAAAACATGTTGTAAGAGGATAGTGGTGTTAATATAGGGAAGGTGGAAGAAGGTGCATATATTTAGGCATTTTAGGAGGAACTAAAAATAGAATGGTTGACTAAGTTCCTCTCTCCCTCTTGCCTTTGTTTTGTTGTAAATCCTTAAGCCTTTCATTTTTTGTTTGGAGATCTCTAAAAGGCTTACAAGAAGTGCCTAGCCTATGGGACTTGAAATAATTAGTTTGAAGACCAGATGATTTATACATATATATTTTTATTTATTATAGGCTTCAGGTTTGGGTCTTTCTTGTATCTAAAGAGGTTCAATTTCTGATCTTCACATCTACTTTGTCCTCCAAATTGTAATATTTGTTATAAATACAAAAATTGAGTACAAATGATGATTCAGTCTCATCCCAGGTAACAAAGCATTGGTGTCAAAGATAAAATCTTCTAAACTCAAATCAGTCAATCGCAATGAATGAGCAAAAAAAAAAGTCCCACAAAAAGAAAAAAAAGAAAGAAAGAAAGAAAGAGAGGTGTTCATCAAAACATCTTTATTGTGCCAAAAGAGTCTTTCCTTCATAAGTGCATATTCTCAAGAAAGTCAGACAACCTACATAAGACAGAATAACACACCAGAGTTAAAATCTGAAAGAAGAGACTGACTTGAGTGGTTGGAAGGGACCAATACCTTATATCTTTAGCTATCACAGTCTGTCCATCTTCTGCATCCAGATGCCTCAGAACCACTTCTTCCAAACGACCATCATGAAACGCATGCTGCAAATCACACACGCCACCTTTTTGAGTTTTAGAGTTGCATTCATATAATAATATCAATATCATCATCAAATATTACATTCCAATGGCACAAAAATAGTCATATTATTATCCACATACATCACAAAGACTACTATGATCAACCATATCAATAACCATAAATGACCTAAGAGGCGCTTAAGACTCTCACTTAATAGTAACTTTAAACATGTTTAGCTAATAGCTATTCTCATTGGACGAGTCGTCATCTGAGTCCATATCCAAGTTCATCAATAACGTCATCATATCCGTTGTAGTCAGTTCATCATCATCATCATCCGAATCTTCAAATCCAAAAGGACCATACTCTCCTTCTGACATTATGTTCTCAATCATGTTAAAAAACGTATTAATGTCTGAGAAGTTAGATCCAGAGGGCCTTGGACGCCTTGGAGGTGGTCTGTGGTATTTCCATGCATATGACCCTGGCTTCACAGTGTGCTGGAAGGAACACAACAACATCCAATAAAGGACTAATCAAACTTCCTAAAAGACTTAACTAGATTGGCTTCACAATGACTCAAACAGATACCACAAAATGTTTATGAACGTAATCACTCTTCAAAGATAATAAGAAACCAAAACTGATTCAATATAGCAATCACATAATACCAGAAAAAAATTAACAGCAAGCTTGTGAAGATAGTACCTTGTAGAAGCAACTTGTCCCAAACGGACAATTCCCATCTCCGAAATTGAAGTGCTTACAATCAATGGACCTGGTAGACAGATAAACGTTATTGCATTCACATAAACAAAGAAACATTCGTTAAAGCATGTAATGTGATATGTTACCTGAGCTTGTCCCTGTAGTTGTCCATGATTTCTTTTTTCTCTTCAGGATCTGAGAACCAGATGACACTAGGGACAACAAAGTATGATAGCTTGCGGCATATGGGGCAAGCTCTTAGCGTGCTGTTGACATCCATACCAGTGGAAGGAGAGCTGCTACGCCAGTTCCTGATACACCCTATGCAGAAAGCATGATCACACTCAGTGAGTAGCCCGAACTTCCGTTCGGCTGGAGTTGGCTTAGAGAGTACACGTTCCAAACAGACACAACACTCCACATCCTGGCTAAGTTTCAATGCTTCGAGCTGCTTGTGCTTCTTCTCGCAAGCTTTCTTGTGCTCCTCTCTCTCCTCGGGTCTGAAAGGATGCAAGCAGCGTTTCCCACAAGTTGGGCAAAGGTCTCCGTGGATGTGAGGGCATTGATCGCCACGTGGGCAGTCACCAGCTGCGGCGTATGAGCAAATGGGTTGGTCTTCTGGTTTGGATGTAGCAGAGTTGAAGGTGTTGTTGACCTCCTCGTCTAAGGAATCCAAAGTCCACGCTGGTGATGATGATGATGAGGGGACTGAGCTTAAATCCCTTTCGGAAACAAAAGCAGGAGAAGATAGGTAGGTGCCACGAGGCACAGCGGAGGAGGAAGATGAAGCAGGAGATGGATGAGGAGGGCGAGAAGGTTTGACATGATCGTACCTGCATCTGCTTCCATAAGAGCAGAAACCTCTCTGGTAGAAGGTGCAAATCTAGGATACAAACCAAGTTCAAGTTAATGAATGAATGAATAAATTCATATGTCCATTAGAGAAGAAAGAGATTACATTATTTGAAGGATCCTTCCAGTCATGTGAGAATTCACAGTTGTCACCTTTTAAGCAAGCACCGTGAGCAAAGAACTTACAAAGGATTCTAATAGACACAAACAAACAAACAAAAGGAGTGAGAATAAAACAAGGAATGCGTCTAACTACTCTACAAAGCATACATATAGATTGAATCATTAACTTTTTCATCAATTGCAATAGGCAAAGTACGCACCTTTTCGACATCGGGGGTGATCGAGAGAGAGTACGGAATCGAAAAAGAGAAAAACTTTATTAACCGGAGGAGTGAGACAGAGTCACTGGGTAGCTGAGATCCGTTTTGCCCAGGAATCGAACTTGGGCTCTGGCTCGGAACTTCCGACACGACGAAGGAAGGAAGCGGCGTTGGTCTACAAAAGGTGCCGATTTCGTCAGGGCGGCGTATGGTAGAAGGTGCGTTCTCTCACTCGGGATTCTTCTTCTGCTAATTCCAATTCCAATTCCAAATTAGGACAAAGGAGAAATGTAGACGAATCCCGACCGTACACTCTTCTTACAAGGACGCCGCGGTCTGATTATCATTAAACCTATTATCCTGTTAAATACACAAAATGTACAAGGCCCATTATAAGCTCATATCTGATTATCCTTAAACCCTTACTAAGGCCCAGTGAGCCCAACTTGATGAAGGATCGCACTGTTACCAATCTCCATTTTTTTCTTTCTTAATTGTTCCTTGCCCATGGTATTGTTAGTGTATATGCTGGACTAGCCCAACATACTCAAGACGAAGCCCACAAGACTATGAAGCCCATGAGTTCAAGTCTACAACGGTCTTCTCTCCCACGCAAAGCAGCTGCATATACGACGAATACGGAAAGGACTCTGCAGCTCAATAACCAATTTGATGCTCTCTTGTCCTTAGAGGAAGGACATTAATACTTTCCAGCTGTGTGACAATGACTCAGCCTGTGTAGTCTAGATTGTTCCTTTCCTCTCTATAAAAGCACTATGTAATCCTCTGTAAAACGTTAAGGAGAATAATATTATTCAGTTCATACTCTGTTTCTTTACATGGTATCAGAGCCATAGAAAGCCCTAACAGGTAGCTATGGCAGATCCTCTAAACCCTTATCCCTTCCCAAGCAACATACATATCCTCAGCTCTGTTACTCTCAAACTAAACGATGGCAACTACCTTTTATGGAAGACCCAGTTCGAGTCCTTACTGTCTAGCCAAAAGCTTATCGGCTTCGTCAATGGCTCGGTCACAGCTCCAGAAGAAACAAGGACCGTGGTTGTTAACGAGGTTGTCACACAGATAGCAAATCCGGTGTACGAAGCTTGGTTTTGCACTGATCAACTTGTTCGATCTTGGCTGTTTGGAACGCTCTCTGAAGAAGTCTTGGGCTATGTTCACAACCTCACCACTGCTCGTGACATTTGGCTCTGTCTTGCAGAAAATTTCAACAAGAGCTCACTGGCTCGCGAGTTCAGCCTTCGAAGAAATCTTCAGTTGCTTACCAACAGAGGCAAAACTCTCACTGTCTACATAAGGGAGTTTAAGACAATCTGCGACTCTCTCAGCTCTATTGGCAAGCCGATTGATGAATCAATGAAAATTTTTGGGCTCCTTAATGGTCTTGGACGTGAGTTTGACCCTATTACTACGGTGATACAAAGCTCCTTGACTAAGTTTCCTCAACCAACCTTCAACGATGTCGTCTCTGAGATCCAAGGATTTGAGTCAAAGTTACAGTCCTACGAAGCAAATGCAACCGTCACACCTCATCTTGCCTTTACTGCTCAAGGTCCTGATGGTCAAAATGGTAGCAGATCCACTGCTCCTACCTACAACCCCAACTACAGAGGACGTGGGAGATCCTCCTTTAGGGGAAGAGGTGGCTACACAACACGTGGTCGTGGGTTTGCTCAACACCAGTCTCAATCTAATACTGCAGGGGAACGCCCCACTTGTCAGATCTGTGGCAGAACCGGTCATACTGCCTTGCGATGCTATAACAGGTTCAACAATAACTATCAGAGTAATGAGACTTACTCCTTGGTTCATGTAGCTGATGCGTCAGGAAGAGAATGGTATCCGGATTCTGGTGCTTCTGCTCATGTAACTGCGTCAACTCAGAACCTTCAAACCTCCCACCCCTATGAAGGCGAAGACACAATAATGGTGGGGGACGGAGCTTACTTACCTGTTACTCATGTTGGATCCACTGCTATCACAACTTCTTCAGGTAATATTACCCTAAATGAAGTGTTAGTCTGTCCTAACATTAAAAAGTCTCTGCTATCTGTCTCTAAACTCTGTGAAGACTATCCTTGTGGTGTCTTCTTTGACGTTAACCATGTGTATATTATTGATATACCACATCAGAAAGTGATAGCAAAGGGATCAAGAAGTAATGGTTTATACAAGTTGAAGAGTTACGAGTTTACTGCCTTCTACTCCAATCGGCAGGCGTCTGTGTCTGAAGAAGTGTGGCATCACAGGCTAGGACACACAAGCTCGTCTACTCTTCAACTCCTTCAGAGCAGCAAGGCTATCACAATTAATAAGAGCAAAACGCTTCCCGTGTGCCAACCGTGTCAGATGGGAAAGAGTAGCAGACTGCAATTTTTTCCTTCAAACTCTTTAGTTTCAGCACCTCTAGGATGTATCCACTGTGATCTCTGGGGTCCCTCTCCTGTAGCTTCAAATCAAGGGTTTAAATTCTATGCAGTGTTTGTGGATGAATGTTCTCGATACTGTTGGTTTTATCCCCTGAATAATAAAGCTGAGTTCTATTCAATATTTGTGGGTTTTCAAAGGCTAGTAGAAAATCAATACACTGCAAAGATCAAAATATTACAAACTGATGGGGGAGGTGAATTTATGAGCAATAAGCTTCGACAACATCTGATAGACAGCGGGATTCAGCATCAGGTATCTTGTCCGTATACCCCACAGCAGAATGGGATCGCTGAACGTAAACATAGACATCTCATTGAGCTTGGTCTAGCGATGATGTTTCAAAGTCACTTACCACTTCACTATTGGGTTGAGGCTTTCTACACTGCATCCTACATCAGTAACCTCCTTCCTGCAGCGTCCAGGAACAACAAAAGTCCTACTGAAATCTTACAAGGGAAGGCTCCAGAGTATACTCATCTACGCGTCTTTGGTGCTGCTTGTTATCCGTGTCTCAGACCAGTTGCAGAGCACAAATTTGAGCCACGTTCCCTACTCTGTGTGTTTCTTGGATACAGCCCTCAGTATAAAGGATATCGTTGCTTATACCCACCCACTGGCAAAGTCTACATCTCAAGACATGTTATCTTTGAGGAGTCGGTGTTTCCTTTTAAAGATCAGTACAAGAACCTGGTTCCTCGTTATGAGACAAGTCTTCTCAAGGCATGGCAACAAGCTACGTACTCTCCAGAACCATGCCCAGATAATCAGACTTTGCGGGTCTTACCTCAACCTGTCCTGCATCAACCTGCTCCTCCTCCAGTGGCACAGGAACAACCGCATGAGCCTGGTTTAGCATTTCCAGAACCACCTGCAGAACCTCCTGTAGAACGGCATTCTCCTGCACCTGCTGCAGCACAAGATCTAGTGAATCATCATCCCATGAGAACAAGAGCAAAATCTGGCATTCAGAAACCAAATTCCAGATATGTCCTTGCAGCTTCGAAATTTGAGCCAAAGAAACCAAGATCAATCCGTGAAGCAATGGCACATCCAGAATGGAATGGGGCTGTTTCTGATGAAATAACAAAAATTCATATGCTCCACACTTGGAAACTGGTACCTCAAACTCCTGATATGAATGTACTGAGTAGCAGATGGGTATACACATACAAGACGAATCCTGATGGGACGCAAGGCAAAGCACGAGCACGCCTAGTTGCTAAAGGTTTCGAGCAAGAAGAGGGACTGGACTATCTTGAGACGTTCAGTCCAGTCGTAAGGACAGCTACAATTAGGCTAATGCTGAATGTAGCTACTGCAAAAGACTGGTCGATCAAACAGCTAGATGTGTCTAGTGCCTTCCTGCATGGAGAACTTTCGGAGCCAGTTTACATGTACCAACCCGATGGTTTTGTTGATCCACAAAAGCCAGACTATGTTTGCTGCCTCACCAAGGCTCTGTATGGTTTAAAACAGGCACCGCGGGCCTGGTTTGACACCTTCAGCAACTTCCTTATCGACTTTGGCTTCTCCTGCAGCAGGTCAGATCCATCTTTGTTTACATACCATAAAGATAATAAGACTATGGTTCTCTTGCTCTACGTAGACGACATACTACTTACAGGGAGTAATGATGCTCTAATCAACACTTTACTGACACGACTGCACTCTCGTTTTGCAATGAAAGATATGGGATATCCGCGGTACTTTCTTGGTGTTGAATTGCAATCATACGATGGAGGAATTTTCCTGCATCAACACGCCTATGCTAAAGATATCCTTCATCAAGCTTTGATGTCAGATTGCAATCCGATGCCTACTCCCTTGCCTGTTACAATTGAAGAAAGTTCTTCTGCCTTGTTTCCTGAGCCAACCTACTACAGAAGCCTTGCGGGAAAACTACAGTATTTGACAATCACTCGACCGGATATTCAGTATGCTGTAAATAAAGTCTGCCAGCGAATGCACTCACCAACTGTTGCTGACTTCAGTCTTCTCAAGCGGATCATGAGATACATAAAAGGTACCATGGACTTGGGTCTTCACATCAACAAGAAGAATGGTCTGGAGCTGTCTGCTTACTGTGACAGTGACTGGGCGGGTTGCCGAGAGACACGACGCTCAACAACTGGTTTTTGTACTTTGCTTGGACCTAATCTTCTTTCCTGGTCAGCTAGGAGACAACCTACTGTGTCTCGATCCTCCACTGAAGCCGAATACAGGGCACTTGGTACGACAGCTCAAGAAATAACTTGGTTATCGTTCCTTCTCAGGGACATTGGTATTCCTCAACAGAACTCTACTACACTATTCTGTGATAACTTATCGGCTGTTTATCTGAGTGCCAACCCTGCGCTTCACAACCGGTCTAAGCACTTCGACACTGACTACCACTATATCAGAGAGCAGGTGGCTCTTGGTCTAATTGAAACTCATCACATTCCTGCTGCCCTTCAGCTCGCAGACATCTTTACCAAGTCACTTCCGCGCAAGCAGTTCACTGACCTGCGTAACAAACTTGGTGTTGGGAGTCCTCCCACCTCAAGTTTGCGGGGGAATGTTAGTGTATATGCTGGACTAGCCCAACATACTCAAGACGAAGCCCACAAGACTATGAAGCCCATGAGTTCAAGTCTACAACGGTCTTCTCTCCCACGCAAAGCAGCTGCATATACGACGAATACGGAAAGGACTCTGCAGCTCAATAACCAATTTGATGCTCTCTTGTCCTTAGAGGAAGGACATTAATACTTTCCAGCTGTGTGACAATGACTCAGCCTGTGTAGTCTAGATTGTTCCTTTCCTCTCTATAAAAGCACTATGTAATCCTCTGTAAAACGTTAAGGAGAATAATATTATTCAGTTCATACTCTGTTTCTTTACAGGTATATCAGTATATGAACGAATCCACTATCCCTGGTATCATGAATATACCTGTAAAATCAATAAAATTATTTTTAATGCAATCTGACGAGTACTCAGTTTTGTCTTTGGCGAAGAAAGCATGTTATTAAACAAGTATTCGGTTCATCTCTTTTGTTAATTTTAATTAACATTTTAAATTTATGTTTTTGCAATTTAATAATGCTGAATGTCATCATTTACAAAGCTAAATTTGTTACTTCATCTTCTGTTAATGACTTTTCCTGGTTAAAACTTTACAAATTGATATTAGCTGTGCAGTTCATTGAATCTCTCTATAGATTTGTATTGAATGAGCTATTGTCATGATTAAAATCTTCTTAATCTATTAGTTTAGTTGTTGTCAAGCGTGGGTTGTACCTGAAATAAAAATGTATAATTCATACCATCCACCTTCTATAGATTACTAAATATTGCATTTTAAAATGTTAGGGTTGTTATCATTTGTTAATATAATTTGTACTAAAGGAACTACAGAAAGATGTTTTCTTTTATTTCCTGATAGCGAAGGGAATCAAAAAAATTAAAATAGTATCAACAGAATTAATGTAGTCATTTTCTAGTAAAGCATATTCCATTTTGCTTAGAGTATAAATCAATTACAAAACATGAATTCAACAAACCCTTTCTTTTAGTATTCCGCTTGGAATATTTATTCCCGATAAAAAGAATCTCTTATTTAGAATAATTCGTTTCTAGATTCTATTTAAAAACACAAAAAATATTGTTGATAATATTGTGTTTTTATCACAGTATACGTCATTAGACCACCACCGTCTGATCAGGTATTTTAACATTGAAACTTTAAAGTGATGTAATGATCTAAATATTTTTCGACATTGTTAATGATCAATCATCACTGATCATGAACTTTTCCATCCGTAATAAGATAATAGCAGACACACTGTTTTAGATTCAATGCTAATAATTTTTCTCATTAGAAAACGAAAATGTCTTCTTGATTCTATTATTTATGTGAAAGTATTTTATTACAGATCTAGTGTGACCCTTCCGAATGCCAAAAAGTTCAATTTTGCATCATCGTACACGGACCTGAAATACTTTTAAAAAACTTGGGAAGCTTTTTGTATTGTTTTTAGTTTGTGTTAATCATGGAATATAGTGGACTTATGTTATGATATTATTATTCACATGAAACTACCTTCAAAAAATGTTACATGTACTAAATAATTGAATTTGAAGCATAGTTGTCTAAGAATCCATTAGAGAAGATTCTATTATTACAATTCATTCTTTTTTTTTGAATTGTCGGGTATGGATGAAGATTGTGATAAACAATTGTTTAAGCAAGCCTGGAGCATCCATCAATGAACCTCTTATAGATCGTCCGATGCAATCCTTTTGACAAAATCATACAAAATAATGGTTTTTAAAAATATTGTATTTTTGTTATTAACTATACTAATAAAAATAGCATTAAAAGTCGGCAAGTAGGTCCCACAATAATCTTTCCTATGTGTTTGGCCGTCGTGTTCTTTCCTATTTAAACTCTTATTCACACTCCAGACTCAATAGATACAGTGTAAGAGAAGAAACATAGAGAGACTTAAAACACAAACTAAGGTTCTAAAGCAAAGATGGACGTTTTTGATGGACTTCCAGATCCTATCGTGGTCGATATCTTGAGCAAAGTCGGTGACGTCAAAACCTTACTTCGCTGCAGCTCCCTCTCAAAACGATTCAACTCGCTCGTCCCTCAGTCCGAGTCACTCCTCCTCCGTCTCGATCATGTCGTTACCACCGAGTCACGACCAGATTCTCCCGTCAGTAACTTTTTTAAGTCTTTATGCAAACCCTTTCACGGTTTGTTCTCTCTGTTTTCTAAACCGGCTAAACCAATCCCAACCACGAATCTTTCTCCGGTTATCCCTGCCAAGCTTCTCTCCCGGTTCGACCGGATCAAGAACTTGGACGTGGAGCTTCCCGGCGGCGATGTAAGTCTCGAGAAAGGCGCCGCCGTTAAGTGGAAAGCAGAGTTTGGTAAAACTCTTAAAACATGCGTCGTTGTAGCGTTTCGCTCCGCTTCCACCGTGTCTTCCTCCGACGGTGAGTCAGACGCTGAGTTCGTGACTGGTCTGCAAATGCGCGTGGAATGGACGATTAACGCGTTGATGGCCGCGTCGACTCGTCACCACCTGATGAGCCAAGTCGTGAAGGAGCACAAGGAGATGGAGAGCTTAGTGATGCATGAAAGAGGAGGAGAAGGGACGGTGGTGATGAAATCTAAAGGGCTGAGAGAGTTTCGAAAGACGGGGGCGGCGCGTGATCAAGTAGTCGAGGAGCGCCTGCAGAAAAAACAGAGGAGTGTGGTCCCGAGCGTGAGGATGAGCATGAGACACGCGCCGTCGCTTAAGCTAAAGAGTGGTATATGTTTAGAATCCGCAACGCTCGTGATCGTAAGGCCGAGCGAGGAATATTCCGACGTCGGAGATGATAAGTTAGCAACGGAGGCTTTCGCCGGGAGTTGTATGTACGGTGAAGCGGTCGCGGCTTTGTTAAAGCGTAATAAGAACACTTTAGATATGAATTCCTTTTGATGGGCTTGTAATAACGGGCCTTGTTGTGGGCCTTGTAAGAGATGTTTTTTTTTTCTTGCACGTGTGCAGTGTGCGCATGTTAATATATTATAATGTAAAAAGTTGTCTTCAACGTCTTGTCTTATATTGTCGAATCATAATTTTGATGCCTCTCGTGACCAAAAAGATACACAATAATATGGCATGAACTGTGCCGAAAACGTCAGAAAATTACTAATATATATGAAGCTGTTGTACACATCTAACTGTCACTAACTAACTCTATACATACATCCTTAGATGATCACACATGTACTGATGTACAGTTAAGATTCACACACGCACACTTACGCTTATACTATATAAACCTTTGTGCATTCGGTTTATAGAATTAATGAAAAATCGACATTTTCAAACACTATTAACTAAGAATATTCGTTCAACTACATCTGCGTATTTGTTATAGAATGTAAAAGTCATTACAAATTAAAATCACAATTCATTCGAGTTTTCTTTTACTGGTTTTAAAGTAGGATTATTTTGAAATGAGCGACAAAAACATAACCTCAACTATATTGTGAAACAAACTCTTTTTACTAGAACTACCTATAATTAAAAACAGAGGGAGTATTAATCATGCCTTATTATGATAATAGCTATTTTATTGTTTACCATACATCTACTGTTCTACAAAACATGATCCATACATTAGATTTTATTAAATTTTATTAAATTTTATGATAAGCAATGCCACAAGTTTATGAATATGTATTCTTCTATAACAAGACTACATTTTCTTGATTTGAATGTTTACAACAACATTGTCCATTTAATGGGGGGGAAGTCAGGCAACTCAAGTAATTTGGATCATCCCCAGGGAAAGTGCATATCTTCTTGCAATCGCCATCTACTTTACAAGAAGCTCTGTACACACATCTGTTTGCTGGAAAATTGATTGAAAAAATAATATAAATAAATATGAATCAACTTTTTATGTAGCATTCTCTGCTTTATATATATATATGAATCATATACGAAGAAAATATTACCAGTAGACTGAGAAACAAGGAGAAAAATAGCCAAGAGCAGATAAACAACTTGAAACCTTTGTGCTGACATTATTATTGTCTTTGTAGCTCTAATTTTCTGGTGAAGATAATCTTTTGGTTTTGCTTCAAGCTTCTTAGATCAAACGATAATGGTCATATCCTTTTATATAGGGACTATGATCTGTGCAAATCCATTCATATTGTAATTGATTTCTTTTAAAAAGGAAAGAAATATACATACTTTAAAAACTAGATTGGGAAATGTCTTAATATATCTCATAAAATCTTGCATTAATTATAGAATTGATAATGTAACGCTTATGCGTAGGTGAGCGTGTCTAATTCCTTGGTGAATGAGATTTCATATAATCGAATTGATTATATTGTATTTATTACTCCTGTAATAAATGTCTAAAACTTTCAAAATCGACATATATTACTTCGGCGAGACGTTGATTGAGCTTAATATGAGCATACCTTAAAAATCAGATTGGAAAAGGTCTTAACATATCTCATAAAATCTTGCATTAGTTATATAATATATTCTCTGCAATAAATATCCAAGCTGAATTATTAAGCGTTTTTCCTCTGTCTACTAACCCATTTGTGACGAACAAAATATAAGGCAAAGAAAAAGAATTTATGAAAGCCTCAAAAAAGCATATTGACTGTTGACTAGGTTTTATTGGTAGAGTTGTCTAAAAGTTATAGTATAAGAAACACATTTATGATTTTTGTGCAAGTGCTTTTTCATTTATATTTTCATATAACACTTTTGGTATAATGTTAACCTCTTAAAAATTTTAAAATAATTTTCTATCATTAATTTATGGCAATTCTCTTAAATAGCCATTTTTAAGTTTTTGTCACAAAAATAGCCTTAGAAAAATAAAATGACCAAAATAATATATATATATTTTTTTGAAATTTTCAATTTTTTTAAAAAAAAATTTGAAATTTGAAACCCTATCCCCAAACTCACCTCTTTACTCTAAACCATAAAGTCTAAATTAGTTAACCTTTGAGATATAAATGCATATTAATAAAAAATTAACTTTAAAAAAAAACTATTTTGGTCATTTTATTCTTTAACAACTATTTTTGTGAAGAACAAATTAAAAATGCTATCTAAGGGAATTTCTCTTAATTTATTTCATCATTAAAGTCACAAGATGGCGAGCAAACGCGGTGGTGGAGGCAAGAACTGGCAGTCGTTGATGGCGGAGATAGAAGCAAGCCGGAGGGTAAGTTCTTGGGGATCATGTTATGGATTCTTGACTTGTCTCCTTGGGCGGACGGAGAGAAGGAGTTACATGGGCACGTTCCTCCATAGACTTTTTATTATTTATATTTTCTTAACAATTAGCTTAATATTTGTACAAGTGCTCCCAATCCAAGAAATATATATATATATATATATAGTGAAAATTGTGTATGTGAAAACACTAAAAAACAGAGCGGAGAAGACGTGAAGGAGACAGTGAGAAAGAAGAAGGATTTGAGATCATTGATGGAAGAAGAGACAAATGTGAATTGGGTAATGATGAGTTACGACACAAACTGGAAGGAATGATCTTTGTTCTTGATCATTAAACCCTTTGTAAAACTAGTATATTCTCTTTTTCTTTTCTTGTGAGTTGTAAATTATACGTAAGCTTTTCTTATATTATCAATTCTGTTAATAAAATTGAGATTCTGTGTGTTACAAAAATCCATTGCATTATCCACTGAAGTTCATAGCCTAAATCTCTAGAAACAGTCTTTTCCTTGCTCAAGACTTTGTCCAGAGAGCCGTCCTCAGCTCAGATCGTCCGTGGACTCATCTCTGTTCCTTATTTTAATATTCTAATTCAATGCCAACTTTGTCACCAAGGTGCAACCAATTCAAGTTTTAAGACTTTCTATACTAACCCTAACTTCCGATTGGAGATTAGCTAATATTATGTGGAATGAAACAGGGTTCACTTCATGCCACACTGAAGTCATTAGGCGTCTCAAGAAAAATCTTGCGGAATTGAAGATCAAAATAGCTTCTAATCTCTGGTGGATGAAGAAGTCATGTTGAGGTTATCGCCTAGCATCATACTCGGCCTTGTTGATAAAAATATGCTGTTGTTTTCTTCTTTCCCAAGTTTGTTCTACGATAAACTCAAACCTACTTACTTGATCTCTGTAAGGTAATGCGTACTTAGAGATGTCAAATGGGCTTGATGACCATGGGTTAACCAAGACCAAATCTAAATGGTCTCACCATATTAGACCCAAAAATTAAAGATGTCCAATTGGACTGAAACCCATTATATCCAAACCAGATGGGCTTAACCCACTTGGACATGGGCAGTCCAATAAACATAAAAATCTAGGGTTTTTAATTTTAGGGATAAATTATATTTTCCCGCCAAAATCGCAAATCACGTTTTTTGTCAAAATCGTAAAATCATATTTTTCCGCCAAAATCATAAAATTACGTTTTTTTCGCTAAAACTGCAAAATCATGTTTTTCCGCTAAAATTTCAAAATCACGTTTCCCGCCAAAATCATGTTTTCCCGCCAAAATGGCAAAATCACGTTTTCCCGTCAAAATGCAAAATCATGTTTTTCCCCAAAACCGTAAAATCACGTTTTCCCGCCAAAATCGTAAAATCATGTTTTCCCGCCAAAACCGTACAATCATATTTCCCCTCAAAACCGTAAAATCATGTTTTCCCGCCAAAACTGTAAAATCATGTTTTCCCGTCAAAACTGTAAAATTATATTTTCCCGCCAAAATCGTAAATGTATGAATTAAACATGGAATTATGTTAAATATGAATTTTTGTGGGTTAACAGTGATTTTTTAATTGGACCCCGCGGAAAGTCCATTTGGAATGATCCATTTTGGGTTTGGACAATTTGGACCAAGTATAATTTGGACTTAAAAAAAATAATGTCCATTAAACTGTTTTGTCCATTTGGACATGCCCATTGGAAATTGACAGCCCAATTGACATCCCTATGCGTACTTCTAGACAATGCCTTGTTGTTGTTGTTGTTGTTTTTGTTGTTGGTGTTGTTATAATTGCACTAATTGGATATTGGAACAAAATTTTGTGTTGTGGTGGATCATATTTTTCAATACTGATTTCGTCTTATGAATTTTTTTTTTGTTGTTCTGGATCTGCCACTACCTATATTAGATTTTGATTTTCTAATCTAAAATGTTTCTTTAACAAAAAAAGGCTCCAACAAAAAATAGTTTCTTCAACCTGTGTTGTTATAAAATTCTGAATTTTATTTTCAGTCTCATTTGTGATAGATCAATAAAGTTTTACTTTTTGTAGATTCTATTAATCATGCCTTATTATGATAATAGCTATTTTCTTGTTTACCATACATCTACTGTTCTACAAAACATGATCCATACATTAGATTTTATTAAATTTTATTAAATTTTATTAAATTTTATGATAAGCAATGCCACAAGTTTATGAATATGTATTCTTCTATAACAAGACTACATTTTCTTGGTTTGAATGTTTACAACAACATTGTCCATTTAATGGGGGGGAAGTCAGGCAACTCAAGTAATTTGGATCATCCCCAGGGAAAGTGCATATCTTCTTGCAATCGCCATCTACTTTACAAGAAGCTCTGTACACACATCTGTTTGCTGGAAAATTGATTGAAAAAATAGTATAAATAAATATGAATCAACTTTTTATGTAGCATTCTCTGCTCTATATATATATTTGAATCATATACGAAGAAAATATTACCAGTAGACTGAGAAACAAGGAGAAAAATAGCCAAGAGCAGATAAACAACTTGAAACTTTTGTGCTGACATTATTATTGTCTTTGTAGCTCTATTTTCTGGTGAAGATAATCTTTTGGTTTTGCTTCAAGCTTCTTAGATCAAACGATAATGGTCATATCCTTTTATATAGGGACTATGATCGGTACAAATCCATTCATATTGTAATTGATTTCTTTTAAAAAGGAAAGAAATATACATACTTTAAAAACTAGATTGGAAAATATCTTAATATATCTCATAAAATCTTGCATTAATTATATAATATTTTTTTTTTGAACTTAGAAAAAAAACAAAAAAAAAACAAAAAAAAACAAAAAAAAAACAAAAAAACATTAAGCGTTTTTCATGAAAATATAAGGGATTTGATTGGTACATCTATCCTTATTACAATTTTTTAAAAAGGAAAGAAATATTTAAACTTTAAAATCAGACTGGACAAAAGTCTTAACAATTTCATGAAATAATTGCATTAAGTATAATTAAATGTACATTTTTCTTCGTCTAATACCATTTATGACATAGCAAAAAAAATAGGGTCAAACAAAAAGAAATTACCAAAGCCGGCAAAAGAAGCATTTTGATTTTTGACTGTTGACTAAAAGAGAAATAAATCAGTGTATAATCTAATCTATTAATACTGAAGTACAATTAGTATTTATCTCTTAATTTTTCTAAATATTTATAATCTAATGTCACTTAGCTAAATAAGTTTTGTTTACAATTATTTTTGGACAATAATATTAATATATTTATTGAATAATGCATTATAAAATCAAATAGTATAGTTTAATATTAATAAATATGAAATTAATAAATAAATGTATATTCATGTGATCAATGTTATTAAATATCAAATTAACTTTCATATAAAAAAATTATGTATACTTTACTTTCTGAAAAAAAATTATATTTGATTTTTTATTTTAGGTGACAAAAAAATAATTGCATAGATATGATATAAAATACATAGATACAATTTTAAATAGATACAAATTTTTTAAAAAGAAATTATGTTTGCACTATATATTAATACATAGTTAGATATTTTTAAAAAAATCTAACTGATTCAACATGTAACACAATATAATAACAAAATATATGGCTTGCACAATAAATTAAAGGATCATCAATGAAACTATTAAATTGTTGTGTTTTGAAATGTATTTGTAATTATCAAAAAACTTCATCCTCGCGGATGCGCGGATCAAAATCTATGAACCCATCAAATTTTATATGCTATACTGACGAATAAGGTTGTTGCGGAGCATAATAGAAAATTAGAAATCATGGCATAACGAAAACGAATATCAAAATCATGGACCGAGACGTCATCAACTTTTAAAAAATACAATGAGAACTGGTATAGAGCCCTCTAACAGCCCTAAACCCAAAACAATTAAAA
Organism: Sinapis alba; assembly: GCA_012274485.2. NCBI lineage: Eukaryota > Viridiplantae > Streptophyta > Magnoliopsida > Brassicales > Brassicaceae > Sinapis > Sinapis alba. The sequence goes on along the minus strand of MU106345.1, from coordinate 118,590 downwards.
CAAATTCTACATTTGTATGTAACTTTTTTTAGTTTTTAAATTAAATACACTTTTTATTTTATAATTAATCTACCTTAAAATCTTATGTCCAAGCAATATAAAACATTAGATTTCATCTTTTTATTATTTTTAACAATTTTCTAATAAATTATTTAGAGAAAATTAATAATTAAAAAGATTGTTAAGTTTAATGAAAGTTTTCATCATAAAATTGTAAATACGGATCAATATCTAGTATTTATTAAATTCTTACAAAAGAATTAATGCATGCGGAGGAAGCTAACTCATGAACTCCAACAATTGTTACGTGACCTACGAATGACAGCCTTCGTTACAATGTCTAGAAAATATATGTTAGGTCTATTAGTGTTAAATAAAAAGGGTCTATTAATTAAAAAATCCATCATCATCCAAACATAACATACAGTACCACCAGGCATGAACCTTAAATACTGACTTGCTTTACGGTATTAATTTGATAAGTTATTAGAAGAAAAAGAACATGACAACTATGACTTAAGTTATAAAAAAAAGCATACTGGTAATTTTAAAATTATAAAAAAAAAACAAGTTACAGCATATAATCGTGTTACTTGTTTTAGTTTACAAACAAAAGGAAGAATACTATTAATAAATAAATTCTAATAGTCGGAATAGTTTAAAAAAAAAAAAAATCACTACTCAGGCGGTTGTTTTCCATTTTTAGATAAGCCAACGGCCCCGGGTTCGATACCTAATTATTTAAAAGTAGTAAATATATATTCCCACTCGTGTTCCTTTTCTACTCCATCACCTCTGCAATTTTCTCTGCCTCTTTAACTGTTTCAATCAATATCTCCGGTGGTGGTGAACTAACGCCTTGCCGACGACTGATAGATTAACTCTGCTGTAAGTTTCAAAACAGAGATTTAAATTTTTTGATGCCATGTGGATTACAACCTTACTATTTATGGAAGAAATATTGCTTTTACCTTTGTGCTAAAGCCATAACCGTAAACAGAAAGAAACTCATTCCTTTCAATTATTATTATTTTTAGTCTTTATTCCCCTGAAACATTATCATCGGTTGAGAGAGAAACAACAGAAAACTTTGAGATTTTTGTTAAACAAAGATGGATTCAATAGCCAGAAATTATTCCTTAGAGAGAAAGGGTTATGAGTTGTAGGAGAGTGATCTAGTCGATTCAAGCCTTTTAGCCGCTCATACTTTACTTTTCTGTTTACGCTCTTCTTGGTTCTTAAGCTCGATCACACCCTCTCCTGCGCATTGTGGTTAGTTACTCTCTCTGTAGCCGATCTTGAGACTCGGTTGTGTGCTTGGTTTAACTTGATCAATTGATTAGAATCGTGATCTGTTCTATTTTGCTTTCAGGGTATAAATGTTGAGTTTGACATGTCTGGTTCAGATATGAGTTCGAGACAGGATCTAGCGAAGTTGAGAAGCATCTGCCTTGTAGTCTGTTTCTTGTATGTGGTCACCGCGGCACGTGTGAGTCTAGGAAGAGTTTTGGATTCTATTGATCCTCAAGTCACCACTCTATTTTTGATAGCTGAAGATATTGGTTCCCCGCGTGTACTTGTAGAGCACTGGAAAGGAAATGATCCTTGTCAACAATGGTACGGGATTGACTGTACAGATGGTAGCATCACGAAGATAACCTTTATGAACACCAATCTCACAGGTATTATTTCTCTCAGATTCGCAGAGCTCAATTCTCTGAGTGAAATTGATCTGTCTCATAATAGACTAACTGGCACCATCCCTGTCGAGCTTCTTACCAAATTGAAGAAGTTGGTCATTCTTGATGTTTCCTATAATGACCTGCATGGTAAAGTTCCAGAGTTTAGGAAAGAGGTTGTATATGCTGAAGGCAACCCGCAGATTGAGAAGGATCATGTTATCTCGAGACAGTCTTTCATTTGGATTGGTATTGGGATAGGGTTTCTGCTTGCTGGAGGAATAGGAGGTCTTATTTACTATCTGCTGATTAGAAAGAAGAGTACTGATATGCAGACAGAACCAATTGAACTACAAGCTCAGCAATCTAGTGTCGTTCGAGAGATAGTGGTAGCTCCTGATGACAATGCTATTCCCTTTCATATTCTCAGGGAAGCTACTGTTGACTTTAGTGATGGTAACGTCATCGGTAGAGGTGGATTTGCAGTTGTGTATAGGGGCACACTGTCTGATGGAACTGACATCGCAGTCAAGAGAATGGGAAAAACTGACGCTTTGATTGGCATCGATACGTTCAAATGTGAAGTTAATGTGCTAAGTAAGGTCCATCATCGCAATCTAGTGGTTCTCTTAGGGTACTCTATCGAAGGAGAAGAGAGATTACTTGTTTATCAGTTTATGCATCAAGGCCCGTTGAGCAAACACCTATATCACTGGAGAGATCATGGATTGGATCCCCTAGACTGGAATAAGCGGCTTAAGATTGCCCTTGATGTGGCTAGAGGGCTCGAGTATCTACACATCTTATCTAGCCAAAACAGAAGTTACATACACAGAGATTTAAAACCTTCAAATATTCTATTGGGCGATGACTTGCGAGCCAAGGTATCTGATTTCGGTTTAGTCCGGTCAACAACTGAAGGCAAAGATTCATTCACAACCGATAAATTTGCTGGAACAATTGGTTACCTTCCACCGGAATTTACAAGTATGGTCTTTTGCATTTTTTTTTCCTAAGTCAAATATCTAAACATCTTTTACCATTTTGTAATATATTTGGTTTACCTGACAAATGATGTCTCTTTTTTATTACAGTGGCAGGGAGGATTTCAAGAAAATTGGATGTTTATAGTTTCGGAGTGATTTTGATGGAACTAATAACAGGACTGAAAGCTATAGACAAAAAACGATGTGAAACTGGTCCGCAGATATCAATTTGGTTCAAGAGACTTGACGAAGCCTCCTTGGCAAAGGTGATTGATGAAACCATTGAGCTCACAGAAGAGACCCGAGGTAGTATTTCTGAAGTGGCTAAACTAGCCAGTTACTGCTGCGCCAACACACCCAAGGAGAGACCCGAGATGAGCTATGCTGTGGCTGTGCTTGCCTCGTTGACCGAACAATGGAAGCCCAGTGAAGTTGAAGAGACGAAAGATGAGTTTCTTGAAGAATTTGGAAAGAAGTGGCATGAGCAGCAGAGGTTGGAGGGAAGTAGTGGTACAAGCAGCGCTGCGAGACTTGCGGGACAGTAAACCCACTCTATATTTGGACCTGCGAGACTTGTAAGACTTTATATTCTTGTGCTTTCGCTGTAAATGAATTTGTAGTATGTTGTTGTTGAGTTTAACTAATAGACTGTCATCTCTTGTCAACACAGGTATCTTCTGTGTTTACCTGAAGTATTACAACCTCAACAGACAAGGCATATCCATTTCATTCAACACACTTGAAGCAAACAAACCTAAAACTGGAATTGTAAGGATAGATTCCCAAGGTGAAGTACCTGAAAAATACTCCACTGGACAAGTTTATGATCTCCTTAGGCCACGCTCTCCCACAGTCTCCTGGTCCCGAGGCAGAGCTTTCTATAAGACCGTATTATCTCTTGGGGCCTCGCTACGGATCCTATATGTCTCTTCTGTAACTTGTAGAAGATAACTAGGGATCACTCCTGCTCCTTCTTTTGGTCTCTTTGGAGCAGAGTATGCTTGCAGAGGACTGAATCTTCTCTCGTCACGTATCCTTCACCTATGGCTTTCCTCCTTGATCACAGGTGCTTCAAACTGCTTTCTTCAACCTGAAGACTTCAGGAAGCTCTAGCTCTACTCCGTCGCTTCGCTTGGAGTCCAAATTGTCACCGTTCAGTTCAAAACTGATCTCTTCCTAGTGGGCTTGTATTAATTTTCTGTATTGGGCTATTTCTTTAGTGGGCCATCTAGGTTTTATGGCTGCAAAACACTGCCTGCGCGCTGGGCTGACAATGTTTTTATTTCCTCTTGCTTTTATTTAAATACTAAACCCTTTTTCAAAAGGAATCACTAATTAGTACTCTATGGTTTTTTGAGAAATATTTATCCAATCTCAACAATATATTTTAAAACCTTGAAACATTTTGGCTGTACTAAAAGTGAAAACACTTAGATACAAAAAAAAAAAAAAAATTGAGATTGCTAAAGAGATTGGAAGAGGAAGTCAACTTAGACAAATAGGCCAAGGCGAGACTAATTTTAAATGGTAGCTTTTTAATTTTATTTGCTCCATTTCCTTTTTTTCTTTCATTTCATTTATCTTAAGCTTGGCCCCCAATTTTGAAGTTTCTCTTACTTTTGCTTAAAAGTTCCTATTGTCTATATCTACATCCCATTTTAGTGTACGATAAGGCAATTCATATATGGTAAATCCAATTATTTTTTTAAAAAATACAATTTAAACATCAGTCAGAATTTTGTAAGACAAAAATTTAAACATTTGATTGGATATTTGTAAGCAATCGACGCCAAGAATGAAATATTTATTTATTTTCGCAATGTTAAGATTCCACAATATGGGGAGTTAAGAAAAGATTTAGTATTTATGAAGCACGCAATACAAAATTTCGTTTGTCTTCACTACTGAATAATATATAAATTAAAAAAAAGTTTCGCGTAGGAAAAAGACACAAACAGGCGACGACTTGGTCGGAGATAAGACTTTTCTTTTCTTTTGTGGATTTATTACCCTCCGATTGAACACAAAATTAGGGTTTCATTTCCCCCCTTTTCGATTTTTCTTCTTCCTTTCCAGAGCCGCGCTTCATGATGATTCTCCCTTCTTCTCCTTCTCGAGCTTTTGCTTCTTCTTCGTGAATTTTGCAGATTTTTTTCTCTCGTTAAGTTAGAATAAATCTGCAAAAATCTCTTCAATTCAAAATGGGAAAATTTTGTTGCTTCACTTCCCCTTCTGAGGTAAAGTTGATTAATTTTCGTAAAATTGTTTGTCTTTGGATCTTCCAGAAACATAAAGAACCTTCCTTTGCTACGATTTGATGTTTGCTTGTTCTATTGAGTCTCTCTGCTACGTCATTTTGTAAGTAAAGGTTTGAGCTTTCTTTTTTGTTTAAAGGTTGTGGGAGGACAAGCATCATCACGATCTGGCAAAGGAAGAAGTGATGAAGGGTTGATCAAGTATGGTTTCAGTCTAGTTAAAGGCAAAGCTAACCACCCCATGGAGGATTATCACGTCGCTAACTTCATCAACATCCAAGACCATGAGTTAGGTCTGTTTGCTATCTACGATGGTCATATGGGTGATACTGTCCCTGCTTACTTGCAGAAGCACCTCTTCTCCAACATCCTTAAGGAGGTAAAAGGGATTACTACTTCACTCCTCTTCTCATGGTTTAGTGCACTGATCATGTGGTGATGTTTCAGGGAGAGTTTTGGGTCGATCCACGAAGGTCTATAGCAAAGGCTTATGAGAAGACAGACCAGGCCATTCTTTCGAATAGTTCTGACTTGGGACGCGGCGGGTCTACGGCTGTTACAGCTATATTGATTAACGGGAGGAAGCTGTGGGTAGCTAATGTTGGTGATTCAAGAGCGGTTCTTTCTAAAGGAGGTAGGATAATGCAGATGAGTACAGATCATGAGCCTCGTGCTGAAAGGTCGAGTATTGAGGATAGAGGTGGATTTGTATCCAATCTACCAGGTAAAATAGAGAAAGTCATCTGCTTTGAGAACCATTCTTTGATCAGTAGTGTTGACTAATGAGTTGTTATTAATAATAGGTGATGTTCCTCGAGTGAATGGTCAGTTAGCTGTGTCTCGTGCCTTTGGAGATAAGGGACTTAAGACACATCTGAGTTCAGAACCTGACATTAGAGATGTTACTGTAGATAGCCAGACAGATGTTCTTCTCCTGGCCAGTGATGGCATTTGGAAGGTAGTTAATTGCATCTGTTTATATTTTTTTTGAAAAAAACATATAGACTAATTTTGAGTTGTGAAGGTGATGACAAATGAGGAAGCAATGGAGATAGCTAAAAGGGTGAAAGATCCACAGAAGGCGGCTAAGGAGTTAACAGCTGAAGCATTGAGAAGAGAGAGTAAAGACGACATATCTTGTGTCGTGGTCCGTTTCAGATGACAAAACTCTGGGATATATATATATATATATATAATAAACCTGCATTTTCAATCAAAGATTCATTCATCAAGTACACAAAAGCTGGAGTCTGAGTCTGATTATTTTGGTTCCGGTTTGGACCGGTCTAAAGTTTCGATTTCTGACAGCTTTCTTGCTATATAGCTTTATGTGCGTTCGTTGTTATGTAAATTGTGTGTGTTTAAAGAGGAGTTGGTGGGTGATGGGTGCGGATTGTGTTTATTATTATTGGTTGATTTGTTATTTTTAATCATCGTGACATAAAAACATTAGGCCTATTTTGAATAATTAAATATGTGAAAGTACTTTTGTATTTTGTTAAATATTGGTTTGATTTGTTGTAGGTAACTGTCATTGTCCTTCAAAGAAGGTTAGGTTTGCAGATTTGTTGTCACGGCAACATATTTATGGAGAAAATAAAGTAGAGCGTGACATTGCAACTTGCAAGGAGATACAACTTTGAAAGACAGAACTAAATGAAATATACCAAACATCATAAAAGAGTTGAAGATAGGTAGTGTTATGTTGTAGAACGTCAATGATCTGAAAACATCATCAAGATTAAAAAAAAAAAAATACACCTTTTCAGTGTTTAGGGCAGACGACGCTTGCTGTCTTGGGTTTATGTATATGATTTAGGATGCAACAAGAGTCGTTTCTCTTCTCACAGAGATTCAGGATTCATTTCTGCAATGATTCACTGACTTCCATGAGTGTCTGTCTCATTGTCAACGCAAAGGAAGAATACTCTTTAAATTAGCTTAAACTTTAACAAAAAAAAGAGGGTAATTGTTATACCTCTTCCTGAGGCTCATCACCTTTGGATGTCTCGTCTAAGATAACAAGAAAAAAATATAAAAAAGGTTGAGTGTGAGCTACAGATACAAATTTATTTATTTTTTAAAAATCATTACCTCCTTCCTCTGGGAGGTCTGAAGTCCATAAGGTGAGATTGTCTCTAAGTAGCTGCATGATAAGAGTGCTGTCCTTGTATGATTCCTCGTTGAGACTATCAAGCTCAGCGATTCCATCATCGAATGCTTGCTTAGCTAACTGACATGCGCTGTGCAAAAAAATAGTTTCAAACTGTTACAAACTGACACAACCGATTGCCTTGTATGTTATTTACAAACCTTTCAGGAGAGTTTAAGATCTCATAGTAGAAAACAGAAAAGTTCAGTGCCAAGCCAAGTCTAACTGGATGTGTGGGTGCCAAACCAGTCTCTGCAGCAGCAACAGCAGCCTACAGTTCCAAAAACCAAACATTTTGTTCAGCTTTTAAAGAGGGAAGGTACACACACAAAGAGAGATAAAAAAAAAAACACAATCCGGAGTACCTTATAAGCTTCAAGAGATTGATCAGCAGCTTCCTTGCGTTCATCACCAGAACTAAACTCTGCCAGATAGCGATAATAATCTCCTTTCCTAACATAGAAAAAACATAAACTATGTTCATGAATCTCAGACCCATACATCAACTACATTTCAGGACAAAACATAAGTAGCTATGTAAGAGCTTAAACACATAACTTCACAGCAAAGGATGACTCACATTTTGTAGAAAAAGACGGTAGACTCAACAGCGTTAGACGATGGGATGAGATGCTTATCGATAACAGACAAAATGTCATTACAAACTTCAGCAAGCTCATTTTCAACACTCTTAAGGTAATTCTTAATCCTCTTGACATTCTCCTCATTCCCTTTGGACTCTTCCTTCTGCTCGATGGAAGATAGTATTCTCCAAGAAGCTCTCTTTGCGCCAATCACATTCTTGTACCCAACAGATACGAGATTCCTCTCCTCCACCGTGAGCTCCACATCAAGCTGAGCAACTTTCTTCATCGCCTCAACCATCTCTGCAAAAGCAACTCTGTTTTTGCTTTCCATGTTTTTTTTTAATAAAGTAACAAAGAGATCTGTTTTCATACTATAGAAAGTTTCATCGTATCATCATTGATGCAACAAGAGATCTAGAGAGAGAGAGATCTAGAGGATCGAAACCGTGTGTCGTGAACAGTAAGGGAGAAAATGAATACCATCGTATCGTTCAGTTTGCTCGGAGAGCTTCGCCAAGTATATTTGTTTTTCTCTGTCGTTCTCCATGGCTGCTGCTTTTTTGTCTTCTTCTTCTTCTCTTTCAGACAATGGATGGTTCGGTTTTTGAGTTCGAGATTAGTAGTAACCCTATGATGCTCTGATGCTGCTAATATTACGGGCCGTTGGATCTAACTTTCTTTACTGAGTTAAACAAGTTCTGAAATTATAAATGAAACCTCAACGTTTTCAGTTTTACGCATATATAGCCTAAACTAATGAATTTTAAAACTTAACCCATTAAATACGAAACTCATTATTAAAACTTCTAGAAATTTTGAAAACGATTTTAACTTATTTTTTCTTCGCTTACATATGCAGAAGCTCTACCTCGCTGACTTATNACGAGATTCCTCTCCTCCACCGTGAGCTCCACATCAAGCTGAGCAACTTTCTTCATCGCCTCAACCATCTCTGCAAAAGCAACTCTGTTTTTGCTTTCCATGTTTTTTTTTAATAAAGTAACAAAGAGATCTGTTTTCATACTATAGAAAGTTTCATCGTATCATCATTGATGCAACAAGAGATCTAGAGAGAGAGAGATCTAGAGGATCGAAACCGTGTGTCGTGAACAGTAAGGGAGAAAATGAATACCATCGTATCGTTCAGTTTGCTCGGAGAGCTTCGCCAAGTATATTTGTTTTTCTCTGTCGTTCTCCATGGCTGCTGCTTTTTTGTCTTCTTCTTCTTCTCTTTCAGACAATGGATGGTTCGGTTTTTGAGTTCGAGATTAGTAGTAACCCTATGATGCTCTGATGCTGCTAATATTACGGGCCGTTGGATCTAACTTTCTTTACTGAGTTAAACAAGTTCTGAAATTATAAATGAAACCTCAACGTTTTCAGTTTTACGCATATATAGCCTAAACTAATGAATTTTAAAACTTAACCCATTAAATACGAAACTCATTATTAAAACTTCTAGAAATTTTGAAAACGATTTTAACTTATTTTTTCTTCGCTTACATATGCAGAAGCTCTACCTCGCTGACTTATTCTCTTTATCGAATTTGTAATTAAACCGGTATACCAAATTATCCATTTGCGACTTGGGATCTATAGTTATTGTGGGGTTATAAAGAGTCCCATATCGTTGGGTTATTGTAATGACTAATGAGTTTTCAAATGATGTCGACTTGGTCTTAGCATCTACTCATGTGGACTTGCATCTGCTTGGCAGTTTCCATTACCATAAAAATGACAAAATTTTCCTTATTACTCATTGGTGTGAACTTTGAAGGCGCTGACGAGGTAGGTTTACGCCCCACATAATGTTAAATTTTGGCTTCTTGCCAAAATAAAGAGGAATTGAATTTAGGACTATTTGGAAAAGTTCAAATTTTGGGGTGAGAGAGGCTCGAACTCTCGACCTCAGGATCACTCAGTAGCTATGAGACCTACGCGCTAGCCAACTGCGCCACCACCCCTTTGTTGTACATCAACGTTATTTCTGGCGTCAAATCTAAACTTTCCAGTGAATGGCTTAGGCCATAATTATTGCAGGTTCTTAGAATCATTTTTAATTTTAATTAATAAAATTTACCACTGATTAAAGATCACAAGAAATATAAGAGCATGATTATTGTGGAGTTCTTATCGTGATATAAGAACTGTCTCTTAACTTTAATTAATAAAAAGTTAATACACAATTCTTAAATAAGATATTTAAAACATCATTTTCTTATTAAGTCCGTTTTGAAAGATATTTATGTATGAAAATTTAAGTTATAACAATTTAAAAAATTCTATTAATAGACATGGCAAAGTTTTGCATACAACAAATTAATATGTTAAATTTATATATTATTTTGTAAATATAATCATTTTACTTTTTTACATCACATATCATATTCTAAATAATTTAAAAAAAAAATCAAATGTAGAGTAACTTTAAGAGTTTTCTGTTTTAAAATGATTTTCAAGTCCCATTAAATAATTTACTCTAAAAATAAAATTTATAACCAATAATAAAATATGGTAGACTCCCTTTAACCTCTCGTCTTGTTAAATTCCCTATCTATAGGAAATATTGTTATTGGTTCAATGATAAAATAACCAATAACAATAATTTACTGTAAACATGCAGAGTGATTATTAATTTTCAAAAATATGGTAGACTCCCTTTAACCTCTCGTCTTGTTAAATTCCCTAATGGTTTCTTCGATTTCCTTATATATATCTAACAATCTCTGTAAACACACTAGGGACAATAAAAAGATCAATAAAAAACATTAAAGACGTCGCTAATGACTTTATATTTGTAATAAACCCAGAGTCAACACACCTAACATCCACCAACAGATTGAAGAATAAGACTCCGTTTTGTCGACCTTACTTGATTATAATCACATCCTGTCCCCACCTTTGATCTATTGTAGGAATATAAAAGAATATGCTTGTTTTCATCCATTTTCATGTATGCATAACACATTTTACATACGTATAAAAAATCAAGGACAGTGACAAAAAGAAAAAAAAAATCATGGACATCTTCATTTTTTTGTGGTCCTTGATCTTATGAAATATTAGGAGGCAGGCGCATATGTTTTTTTATAAATAGAAAGTTTTTAGTTTCCTTTCTATAAATATTGAACTAGTAGTTAATAACACATCAATGCATTAGATCACGAACTGGGTGAGATAACAGCACTTGTAAATCAATTTTGTATTAAATAACATTTATATGTCTAAACTCTAAATCGAGTAAGTTTAAAACGATAAACAATTACAAATATCAATAAATACAAATTAGGACAATTCTCTTAAATAGTTTTTTAAAGTTTTTGTCACAAAATAGTCTTTAAAAAATAAAATGACCAAAATAACATTTAAAAAAAAAAAATCATTTTTTTAATTTGAAATTTGAAACTCTATCCCCAAATCCACCATTTAACTCTAAACCCTAAAGTCTAAATTAGTTAACTCTATGAGTATAAATGCATATAAATAAAAATTTTAGCTTTTAAAAAAAACCATTTTGATCATTTTCTTTCTTAAAAACTATTTTTGTGAATAACAAACTAAAATGGATTATCTAAAAGAATTTATCTACAAATTATTATTAGTCAAAAAAATTTTAGTAGACAAAAACAATAAATAAAAATTACATCAGAAGTGGGAGTAGGCGAAATAGAACGGTGGGGTTCCATTCTCCACGACGGATATTAGGTGAAGCGAGAGATTAGCTTTACACTGCCCTCGTTTGATCTCTAATCATTATTTTTTTATCAATCAATCTATGTTCTAATATATTGCTTGACTTACTGTTTCATTTTTCAAGTCAATTACAAATACAAATACCCACAGCTTTATTACAGAACATAATATGAGACCACTTTTTTAGAAAAAGAAAATAAATGTTGACCATCTTAATAAAAGTACATGTTACACTGCCATTTTCTCACCGAACACAACCGTCAAACACATGCGACGAATCCATTATTCAAAGTAAACCTGAGCGAAAGTAAGTTTCCGGTTAATGACACGACACGTAAACCGATCGTCGTATGTGATGAATTGACGAATTCACCCTTACCTACCGCAAAGACAAAAAAAGCTTCACCAAACACAACTACTGGGTTATAAAACCCGTAACTTCTCCTTCAAACACTTCTCAGGTTTCGCGTTGTTCACAAACTTGTCGGAATCTCAACACCAAAAAAAAAAACATTTACTTTATTAATAAATATTCAAGGAAAGATGGCGCTCATGAATGGAAGCATGAACCTATCATCAATCAAAACGTCGATATACAACCACCGTCAAGCAAGCTTCTCCTCAACCGTACCAAGAACCACAACCCTCCGTATCTCCGCCGTGCAAACCGACCCAAAACCACCAGCTTCCTCGTCGGTAACAACGTCACCGTCGAAGTCCGTTGGAGTTAACGCGAGTGAATCGAAATGGGCACCGGAGAGCTGGAAGACGAAGAAAGCTCTTCAGCAGCCTGAGTATCCTGACTTAGCTGAGCTTGAAGCTGTGCTCGACACGATCGAATCTTTCCCTCCCATCGTCTTCGCCGGAGAAGCTAGACTTCTCGAAGAGCGTTTAGGTCAAGCAGCAATGGGTGAAGCGTTTTTGTTACAAGGAGGAGATTGTGCGGAGAGTTTCAAAGAGTTCAACGCTAACAACATTCGTGATACGTTTAGGATACTTCTACAGATGGGTGCTGTTTTGATGTTCGGTGGCCAAGTCCCTGTAGTTAAGGTTGGAAGAATGGCGGGTCAGTTTGCGAAGCCGAGGTCTGATTCGTTTGAGGAGAGGAACGGAGTGAAGTTGCCGAGTTATAGAGGAGATAACATCAATGGAGATGCGTTTGATTCCAAGTCTAGGATTCCTGATCCACAGAGGATGATCAGAGCTTATTGTCAATCTGCAGCTACTTTGAATCTTTTGAGAGCTTTTGCTACTGGTGGTTATGCTGCTATGCTGAGAGTTACTCAATGGAATCTTGATTTCACAGAACATAGTGAGCAAGGAGACAGGTAAACTAAAACAATAATACCATTTTCATTATTTTTTCTTTTGGTATTTTTTTAAAAGATGAACCATTAGTTGACAGATAAGTAGGACTTGGGTTTCTCATTATTTTTTTTTTGAATATCTCAGAGGTCTCTTACTTTATAATTATTTATTTAAATTTAACTAAGAGATTCACTTAGAACATGCCAATGTGAATGCCATAAGGTATTTGATTGTATTTGTATGTGTGTTTAAAATGGTTGTATTGGTTTGGCAGGTACCGTGAACTAGCTCACCGTGTTGATGAAGCGCTTGGTTTCATGCACGCGGCTGGACTCACGCTTGATCATCCCATCATGCAAACAACCGAGTTCTGGACTTCTCATGAGTGTTTGCTTTTGCCTTATGAGCAATCACTAACAAGGCTAGACTCAACCTCTGGTCTCTACTATGATTGTTCTGCTCATATGATTTGGGTCGGTGAGCGAACCAGACAGCTTGATGGAGCTCACGTCGAGTTCTTAAGAGGTGTTGCTAATCCTCTTGGAATCAAGGTTTGTTTTTCCCCAACTCGTCTCTCATTACATTATCGGGTTTTAGTAGTTGCGTTAGTGAAACTGATTGGAATCTTTGTTATAGGTGAGTGATAAGATGGACCCAAAGGAGCTAGTGAAGCTGATTGAGATCTTGAATGCTGATAATAAGCCTGGAAGGATCACGATTATCACAAGAATGGGAGCAGAGAATATGAGAGTGAAGCTTCCTCATTTGATCAGAGCTGTACGACGTGCTGGACAGATTGTAACTTGGGTTAGTGATCCAATGCACGGAAACACCATTAAGGCTCCTTGTGGTCTCAAGACTCGTCCATTTGACTCCATCTTGGTAAGTTTTAAATAAAACTCTCCCTATTGGTTAGAAAAATATTAGAATATGTTTGTTGTAGTAGGTGAGATAGCGAAAGGTGACATTAATCAACTTTGGTTGGGCCAAAGTTGACGACAACTACTCTATAGTTTGGTGATCCTTAAAAATAGTGAAAACAATATATAAAGCACGTGTCCTGAATCTATCTGCTACGTCTAATTTTAGTAGACTTTGAAGTTTTCTTTATGGGTAATTCTCTTAAATAGCACTTTTTAAATTTTTGTCACAAAAATAGTCCTCAAAAAATAAAATGATCAAAATATATTTTTTTTTTTTTGAAATTTTGATTTTTTTTTTATTTTTTTTTTGAAATTTGAAACCCTAACCCCAAACCCAACCCTTAACTCTAAACCCTAAAGTCCAAATTAGTTAACCCTAGAGGTATAAATGCATAAAAATGAATATTTTAGCTTCTAAAAAAACATTTTGGTCATTTTCTTAAAAACTATTTTTGTGACAAACAAACTAAAATGGGTTATGGAATTTCTATTTTTTTATAGATCTATATGAACTTTTGATAAGTTATTACAAAATAAATCTAATATTTTTTTCTGTTAACTGAATATATTTAGGCTGAAGTGAAAGCATTCTTCGACGTGCATGAGCAAGAAGGGAGCCACCCGGGAGGTGTTCACTTAGAGATGACTGGTCAGAACGTGACCGAGTGCATAGGCGGTTCACGCACAGTCACGTTCGATGACTTGAGCTCTCGATACCACACGCACTGTGACCCGCGCCTTAACGCTTCACAGTCTCTTGAGCTCTCCTTCATCATCGCAGAACGCCTTAGAAAGAGACGCATCAAATCCCAAGAGGCTTTTTCCGTCTAATTTAAACAAACATGTGCTGTAATATCTATACATATGTAATAAGTGTGTGAATTCAGTACTATCCCGTTTCTCTTTGATTCAAATCCTGGGTTAATAGAACGCGTAAGGTTGTTTTAATATTGTTGTTAATGAGTATTATTTCCATTTTAAAATAAAACCATGGACGTTTCGTTTTTATTCATGTTGTGAACAGTTTTGTGGTTGAACAAAGACTTAGGTTTATAAATCAGTATCAAGTCTGATATTGTGCAACTAGTATTCTAAACTTAAAACCTAGAAATACGTTTATAAACAAAACAAAAATATAAATATACAAGGTCAAGGTCAAGTGATATTGTGCAATTAGTACTTGAAAGTTAAAACCTACCAATAAAAACAAAAATATACATACAAAGTCAAGTCTGATATTGTGCAATTATTATTCTTAACTTAGAACCTAGCAATACGTTTTTATAAACAAAACAAAAATAAATAGAATAAAACGAAAGAAGTTTCTTCACTTATGTCTCTATCGTCGACTTTGATCAAACCAGAAATTTTCATCTCCCTTCCTAAAACACAATTCTCATTTTTCAATTTTCTTTTCTATAAACTTGACGAAAATATAAGTTATACACTTAGACTGAATATCATCAGTGTTATATCCATAGCTTAAAATCATGGATATTAACAGTGAAGCAAATCAGCAAGAAGAATCATCTGAATTATTAATTATATGTGCAACTTTATACAATAAGTTTGGATTTGACAAGATAATTATCGAACGTGGAGTGAACTAAATTTCCGTATAAAATGCACGACCTTCCCGCTTTTGAACGGTACAAATCCAACGGTCCAGATTCCATCCTTTTTTTTCCTTTCTCGCTTTCCCATCATCAAAACGCAGTTTGTCGCTCCCCACTCCTTTCGCCTCTTCCTTCTCCTCTCTTTTAACCTAAACAGAGAAGATAAATCCGAATCGAACAAAGAAACTCTCCGATCTGAGATATCACAATGGCGGTTTCATCGCGTGATGAGTACGTATACATGGCGAAGCTCTCCGAGCAGGCTGAGAGGTACGAAGAGATGGTCGAGTTCATGGAGAAACTCTCCGCCGCCACAGACGGCGCCGAACTCACCGTCGAGGAGCGTAACCTCCTCTCCGTCGCCTACAAGAACGTGATCGGCGCTCGCCGTGCTTCGTGGAGGATCATCTCCTCGATCGAGCAGAAGGAAGAGAGCCGCGGCAACGATGACCGCGTCAAGACGATCCGCGACTACAAGGCTAAGATCGAATCGGAGCTAGCGGGAATCTGCGACGGGATCCTGAAGCTGCTCGATTCTACGCTTATTCCTTCCGCTGCTTCCGAGGATTCCAAGGTTTTTTACCTCAAGATGAAAGGTGATTACTATAGGTACTTGGCTGAGTTCAAGATTGGTAAAGAGAGAGATGATGCCGCTGATAACACTCTCTCCGCTTACGAATCTGCTCAGGTTTGTGTTCAGATCTGGTTGATTCTTGGATGTGGATTGAACATATCTGATTTGGTTTAGATTGTTTTTAGATTAGAACCTAGATTAGTTTCTGATTCTGGATTAGACTTAGATTCTGCATTGTGTAGGTTTAAAATGTTATGTGGATTTTGATTCTGCAGGACAACGCGAATGGGCTTGCTCCAACTCACCCGATCCGTCTTGGTTTGGCATTGAACTTCTCTGTGTTCTATTACGAGATCCTCAATTCTCCTGATCGTGCTTGCAACCTCGCTAAAACGGTAAACCTAATCTTTGATCAGTTTTTCACCTTCTTTAGATTGATGGGACTATATTTTACGTTTGAAGAGCATCTCTTGCTCCCTTAATGGCAGTGTATCTTTATATACCTTTGA
This sequence comes from Sinapis alba, assembly GCA_012274485.2. Taxonomy (NCBI): domain Eukaryota; kingdom Viridiplantae; phylum Streptophyta; class Magnoliopsida; order Brassicales; family Brassicaceae; genus Sinapis; species Sinapis alba. The sequence continues at coordinate 102,308 of MU106345.1, read as the reverse complement.
TGGCAAGAAGAGTAAGTGTTGTTCTTGTATGTGTGTGTGGGTGTATGGGTCAGGCTTTTGATGCTGCCATTGCTGAGTTAGATACATTAGGTGAAGAGTCGTACAAGGATAGCACTTTGATCATGCAGCTTCTCCGTGACAACCTCACTCTCTGGACATCCGACATGCAGGTTTGCTTATCCTCTCTCTCTGTCTCTCTTACAGAATGATATTTGTATAATATAGTGATGGCATTTTTTTCTGTTTGGTGTGAATCAGGATGAATCTGCTGATGAGATAAAGGAAGCAGCAAAGCCAACAGAAGAGCAGAAATGATGAATCTTCTTCGTCAATACTATGTCTAATCAAAAGAGATGTCATTCTCTTTCTTTCCATGTTGAAGTTAACACTCTTCTATCTCCTTTTCCTTTTTGCCATTTTGGATTGATTTCCATGAGCAGAATTAAATTGATCTTGCTCCGTTTCAAATCATGAAAGGTTTTTCATGTGATTTGGGAAATAAATAACAGTTTTCAAGCAGTTATTATTATCATTGGCTTTAAACAGGAAAAAGGTTCTCTCATGATCTCAAGTGTAAGAGATCTGGTGGGAGCCAATGTTTTGAAGAGGAATAATAAGCAAATGAGATGACTAAAAAATGAAGATGACAACACACAAAGAAGCAAAAGTTATAAAACTTTCCCTCCTTTTATCTTATTATTTAAACCAAAAAAAAACAACAACGATAAAGGGAAAAACAAGAAACCCTTTTAACCAACAACAAGGTCGGCTAGAGTTGATCGCTTGGAGAACTGGGTCACCCTTCTGGAGCTGGTACTGGTGGAATGTTTTGAGATGGTCGAACGCTCGGATAGTTGAGACTCCATGACGGTATAGTTCCGAAACCATGATAATATGGCCCATATACACCACCACCGTAAGGTAAACCCGCAGGAACAAGGGGTGGCAAATACGCCGGAACTGGTGGTACCATGTTTTCAGATCCTTGACCATTCGGATAACTGGGCCAGTATGGATTCCAAGACGGCAATGTCGCCGGAACAGGTCCTGAAATGTTTCTCCGATCAGTGGAATATTCTCAAAATCGTAAAGCATTGTGATAGTTAAACCAAATTTAGTAAATTACCATATGATTTCGGATAATAAGGCAAGTAAACACTTCCAAACGTTGAATGCGTTGGATTTGGTGATGGGATGTTTCCTGATCGTAAACCATGTGCATAACCGGTCCTATGCAGACTTTCCGAAGGCGAAGTCGTCGGTAACGGCGGTGGAGTATTATTCTCCGATGGTAAACAATGCGAAAAGTTGGGCCAGTTTAGACTATCCGAAAGTAAAGTCCTCGGAAACAGTGCCGGATCGTTCAGAGCATTAGGGCAGTCTAGACTCTCGTACGATGAACTCACAGGAACTTGTGGTGGAACGTTCTCCGGTTGTTGTTCCCTGTCAATGGTTATGAACGGTTCATCGAACGGAGACCATGCAGGGAATTGTTCCACCTTCCTATCCTCTTTAGAAGCTTCCATCGACTCTTCTCCTAGCAATGGCTGCGACGGTGGTGCAGCCACCTCAAATGTTGATGTGTTGAGGGCGATTTTCCTAGTCAAAGCCGCAGGGTAACCATAATGTAAAGGGGTAATACCATCGCCATTTCGGCTGATGGGTTGAGTATTGCGAACCTGAGCCTGTGGCAGATGACGGAGGCTATTCAGACCACGCGAGCTTGGAGTAGTGCCACTGAGTCTCAGAGCCGTGGCCTTGAATCCAGCTCCGTTGGTAGTAATGTCCATGTTCACGGAACGGCTCTCGTAAATCGGCTTCTTGTTTTTCCCCATTGCCATCTTTCTCTCTTTGTATTTTTATTTTATTTTTTTTCTTGTGTTTAAAATCTCATGAAATTACCAGACATAAATAACAAATGTTTTCATGTCTACACAGGGTGCAATTAATTAGATTTCCCAAAACACACTTGTTCTTTTTATGTGTTGTTTAGGTTTGGCAACCAAATTATGTTTTATGTTTATTATTTTTACTAAAGGTAATCGTTTGAACCAAAAAAAAAAGGTAATCTTTTGAACTCAAAGTAAGAACCAATTAAACCTGCGCAAAAGCTAAATTATTTAGAAAGTGTATTATTTATTGGTCAAAGTATTTATAACATTAAATGTATATTACATCTTGTGAGTTTTAATTCTAAATTTAATGTTCAACTCAATAGTCAGATTCCCAAAAAGACTTCTGGTGTGTATATGTGATATAGGTTTAGCAAACAAATTATGATTCTCTAGTTTTTATCTTTTAATTGAATTTAAATTAGAATTTAACTAGCACACAAATTAAATTTATCATTTAATAGCCATATCACATTTTAGTAATTAAACATACATTTTAGAATGATACATGTTTTAAGAAAAAAAATATTTTGAAATGATTTATATTTTATATTTTCAATGTATGTAATAAAAAAAATTTGTAAACTCTAAAAACATTAATTGTGTTTACTAAATTTTGATTGACTAAAAATTATGAAAAATAACTAATCACAAAATAGTATATTTATAATTGAAATTTTATGTTTTTTTCTAATATGTGTGAAAACTTTAAAACATAAATTATTTTAAAACGGAGGGAATATATATTTAAATCTTATAAATTCTTTTTAAATCTGATGTTCAAATTATTAATTAGATTACTAAAACACTTTTGACCAAGATAAAATATTTTCAAAACAATTGGATTGTAAAGGCAATATAGGTTTTACTAAACAAATTACTCCCTCCGTTTTTAGTAATCACTTTTGGATTGTAAAGGCAATATAGCCTTACACAGAAGGCTAGAACCATATAATTGTTGCCTTGTTGGCATAGACAGTGATTTTTTTTAACAAGAAGTCTAAAACAACGCTTTATCTTGAAGCATCCAAGTAATTACAATATTAATTACTGTTAGTTGACTCTGGAAGGGAATCAATACTCATAAAATATCTGCTCTTTTTAACTTTTCTTAGTCGACCCTCCACCAGCTCAATATATTTTTCCATGAATTAATCTGTCTATATGTTTTCATTTTCTTACGATTCGTTTTAAAAATACAGACAACAAGACAAAATAAAGTTAGGCCGCACGTATCCCTCTGATGTGGAGAGCCTTTTCGTATTTTTTCAAAAAGAATAGAGACGAGCTCAATTATTATACATTGACAACTGAGCCTCTCTCTCTATATTAATCTATCATTCCAACTCCATCATTGTTCATCATCACTATCATAATCCATAATTCACCATGGACAAGACATCTTCAATCTCCATCCACGAAGGAAAACCGATTAGATGCAAAGCAGCATTATGTAGAAAAGCAGGAGAAGCATTGGTCATAGAGGAGATTCAAGTTGATCCACCTCAAGCTTACGAAGTTCGAATTAAGATCTTATGCACTTCTCTTTGTCACACTGATGTTGCTTTCTGGAAACTAGACTCGGTAAGGTTACTCTATATATAACCCATATGTTTGCATAGGAAAGTAAACGCAGACTATATTTCATTACCCGTTAATTCTTATTTTTTTTCAGGGACCTCTTGCAAGGTTTCCTAGGATTCTAGGACACGAAGCAGTGGGGTGTGATTAATTCTTCATATACTTAAAAAATGAATTATTATCACTCTTCATCAAGAATTTGCATTTTAGTATATATAGCATAATATTTACTTGATTTTTTTTTATTGGGATTTTAACCTAAGTGTTGTGGAGAGCATTGGAGAGCTTGTGGATGGATTCAAACAAGGAGATGTTGTTTTGCCAGTGTTTCACCCTCACTGTGAGGAATGTAGAGACTGCAAATCCCCAAAGAGCAACTGGTGCTCGAGGTTTTGCGACGATTTTTTATCAAACACGAGGCGATATGGAATGGATTCCAGGTTTAAAGATTCCTCGGGAGAAGATATTTACCATTTTTTCTTCGTCTCTGGTTTTTCTGAATACACTGTCGTTGACATCGCACATCTCGTCAAAATCTCCCCTGAGATCCCCGTTGATAAAGCGGCCTTGCTCAGCTGCTGCGTCTCCACAGGTAAAAAACTATACCATCTTCATTTCATATTCGTGTTAGAGAGTTTCACTGTGATATTATAAGAAGTTAAGGGTTGGATAAATAATTAAATATAAATTAAATTAGAAGTTAGATAATGGATCGATGGTGCATGTGTCACGTGGAAACAGGAGTTGGAGCTGCATGGAAGGTGGCTAACGTGGAGGAAGGTTCCACCGTCGCTATCTTTGGCCTTGGGGCTGTTGGACTTGCGGTACAACTTTTGTCTGTATAAAAATATAAACTACAACATGAACGATTTGTAGTTTATTTGCGAATCATAGAACACTATGATTCGCAAAAAACTAAATAAAAAAAATGTAATTATTAGACTATTATTATTCCCGATTTGTAGTTTATTAGAGCATGATTATCCTAGAGACCTTTTTGGGGGTCTCTTATTTTTTTTATTTTTTTTTTTTTGCTTTTTTTTGTTTTTTTTTTTTAAAAAAAAATTAACTAATCACGGATCGACACGTGCCAATGGGGCCCGTGAACAGTGCAAGAGACGGTTCTTATTTAAGAGTTTTAAAAACCGTCTCTTGCACTGTTCACAAGCCCCACATATTAATGGAACCCGCGAACAGTGCAAGAGACCCCCTTAAGAGATCCGAATAATCATGTCCTTATCGAATAATAGTGTTCTATGATTGAAACGACTAAATAAAATATAATTTGGTAAAAAAGGTTGCGGAAGGGGCCAGGCTACGTGGGGCTGCAAAGATCATCGGTGTAGATCTCAATCCCGACAAATTTGATATAGGTTTGGTTGGTCTAGCTATTTATATGTTCATGGCTTTATGTTATATTTTTTTATCATATAAAACACATGTACAAGTGTACAACCACTTTTGTTGAGTAGGTAAACGATTTGGCATAACGGATTTCGTCAACCCTGCTTTATCTGAAGAGAAAAAGATTAGCCAAGTTTGTCGATTTACACCTTTTCTATAAAGTTTTCGATTAATTTTTAGAAGTTAATTTACGCATTTTGGCTATTATGGGAAAAAGGTGATTAAAGAAATGACTGAAGGAGGAGTTGATTATAGTTTTGAATGTGTTGGTTTAACTTCCTTGATGGAGGAGGCTTTCAATAGCACACGCACGGTACGTTTTTTACCGGTTCGACGGTTTCTATTCGGTTTACCATCAGTCCATGGCTAAACCGAATATTTTCAGGGATCGGGTAAAACGGTAATTTTAGGGATGGAAAAACAGATGTTGCCAATAAGCTTAGCTAGTCATGATCTTCTCAGAGGCAGAACTATATGTGGAACTTTATTTGGTGGTCTGAAACCTAAACTTGATATTCCAATTCTCGTGGATAGTTATTTGAAAAAGGTATTATAAAAATGAATCTATTACAATATTAAAATTTATAGTACTTGTTTATTTTTCAAACCAGATTATGCTTACAATGTTTGGTATGTGATTTTATATATATTATTATAATTTCTTAAACTGCAGGAACTTAATCTGGACGGTTTTATTACACACGAGTTAAGCTTTGAGGAAATTAACAAGGCTTTCGATTTATTGGTGAAGGGAGAGACTATCCGTTGTGTACTATGGATGGATAAGTAGTTATTATCCAATCATAATTTGAGTTGATTGTTGTTGGGAACAAAAAATTGTATTCAAATTTATCGAATGTAATTTCCTTTCTGTGAGATATATATTTTCTGCTTGTGTTGCTTAAATCTTTGGTGGAAGAGAAACTTGATATATAACCTATCCAAAACAGGTTTCCAACTAATTAATGCTTATATTTTAATACAATTAAATTATTTGAATTATTTATTAGATTTTAGAAACTACAACCACTTAAATTTAAACATGTGGTAAATAGAGTTTTTATAGATATTTACTAACGTGTAGTTTTAGATATTTTTACTAATTGTTTTAATTTTAATTTTTAAGATACTTTATGAGTAGAAAAAGGTTTCCAAAAAAAAAAAAGAAGTTACTGCGCATGGAAGATATAATGGGCCTAAAGAAGACTCAGAAAATCCAGGCCCAGTTCATGGGAAAATGAAAACACTGTCGTTTCGTATGTAAGTAGGAAAAATAACAGACCAGAAAGATCGGGTCATGATGAGTGCTTTAAACCTAACAATTAGCTCTCGAGTCGAGTGTTGTTGTGTTTATCACCACCTGAAGATTCTCTTCTCCCTCTCTCCTCCGATCCTCGTCGCTCTCTGGTCTGATGGCGAAAGCTGTGTCTGCTCAAACTCCGTCTCTCTCCGAGGTATTAATCTTCACCGACATTTTCAGTTTTTTTTTCTTTCGATTTTTGATGATTTATCATTGGAGAACGAGCGGAAATTAGATTCCTTTATCTATTCATTACATAAAAAAGGATTGATTTTTTTACCTTTTAAAGATGTTAGATTTTTGAACAAGATTGGATCATTAGTACGTTGGTCTCGTTAAAGTATTATATTGTTTGGTCATAACAATTGATTTGTTATATGGGAAGCAATATCATTTGGAGAATGAAGTGAAGCAAGTTAAAGAGGTCGCGGCACCACAAGTTACTAGTAGTGAAGATGAGGTTGCTGAGGAGGAGACTCCTGATGAGATCACGGTATATTCTTGTAGTCATCATCACTTGTTTCCTTGTTATTTGATTGATTGAGTTGGCTCATGTTGTGTTTTTTTTTTTGTGCAGCTTGAGACAGCTCCTGCTGATTTCCGTTTCCCGACCACAAACCAAACAAGGCATTGTTTCACACGTTACATTGAATATCACAGGTGAAAAAATATCAGTCTCTCCTCCTTATCTCTAAGTCCTGTGATTGATTTTCAAATCTCCAGATGTGTAGCTGCTAAGGGTGACGATGCTCCAGAATGCGATAAGTTTGCAAAATTTTATCGGTCTCTTTGCCCCAGCGAATGGGTATAATACTTCGCTTCCTTCACTCCTTACAATGCTTCACTATCATGAAAACTCTCTTCTTGTGTCTGTATTTGTAGGTTGATAGGTGGAATGAGCAAAGAGAGAATGGAACTTTCCCTGGTCCTCTTTAAGACAACTCCCGCTTGATGAAGAATCCCATCCCTTTTGCTGTCTGCAGAGTTTTAATAAAATCTGAGAATTTAACTATTCTTTTATTATCTCAATTTCTTTTATTTTTATGATCAACTCAAGTTTTGATATGTTTGTTCTTCCTGATCAACTCAAGTTTTGATAATGGTTCATAACATAATTAGTCTTCCAAGCTCAAGAAACATTTGAATGATATATATATATATATATATAATATATATATATATATATAAGTTTTATCTCATTTTAATTGGTTTGGGCAATTCTTCATTTATTGTATAAAGATTACAGACTTAACCCTTTTTGAACAAAAATGCATGTTTATGAATGGTGAAAGACAGCATAATCGTTTTGTAAGAAAGTAATATATCGGGTATATGATGGAATATAAAAATCGTTTTTAATGGGAACAATGTAGTCAGGTGCAGCCATTTGAGTTGAATGGTTCATAAAAGGCTTAAGCTCTTCTTTGATTGCCATTAGTTTATAGTAAATAATTAACCAAAAGCTTCAAAATTTGTAGTAGTACTTTACTCATTAACATGGAGATCCAAGTGCCTAGACTGGCTAACCAAGACTCACCACCGTAAATCTCACCAGCAGCTTTATATATCGATGTGGATGCTCTAATGTATCAGCCAGATCATTTTAACATAGTTTAGTTCTAATAGTTAAATAATTTGATATCAAATATATATATATAGAAAATAGAAACTAATCCATATATATCAATATCATGAACCTTTTTTTTTTGGGTATACCCATTTTATGTTTGTTTTTCGTACCCCCACTGAAGTTTCAAAAAACAGTGGATTGATACATTTATAGATACAATTCTAAAAAAGAAAAAGAGAAAGAGAAAGCTGCAAGATACTGAATCTAAGCTCAAAACACAAAAAGCTGCTGAAGAGAACAGTATCTTTCTGAAGTGTTTTCTTATATACATGTAATGAATAATTTCAGTTATGCACCTTTGTTTATAGCAAATTTACCTTTAACTCTTTAAGTAATTTTAATTATGCCCCGAATAAAATATTTTGTCTACATCCCCCCTGGTTGTACTCACACACTTTCAAAGTTCCAGTAAAAGATTTAAAGATGCAAACCTTTCTGAAGGAAAGAGATCGATCCATAATCAATTACTTACTTGTAATCAACGTTAAGATGTCACATAAAGAACATTAGGGAAGTGTACAGTACTCCCTCTGTTTCATAATAAGTGTTGTTTTAGTTTTTTTGCACACGGATTAAGAAAACATTTAATTTTACATATTTTCTATAGAAAAACATCATTACCCATACACATAATCATATTTCAACCAATAGAAAATTAAACTAGAAAATAAAATCAATAAATTATGCATTGAAATCCTAAAACGACACTTATTTTGTAACGAAAATTTTTCTCTAAAACGACACTCTTTGCAAAACGGAGAAAGTATGACCATTAGCGACCAATATCACCAACCTGTCGACTTATAAACCATTTACAAAAAAAAACTTCAACCCTTTTTTACAAATAGATATGACACAGAGTGGAGGTCAAGACAACTGATTGATTACATGAGACAAAAATGCAACTTCTAAATACATTTAAAGGAAAAGGAAACATTGGAAACTAAATAATTTAAGCTAAATCATTATGACTCTTCTTGAATCCTTCCTATAATTTGATTCAAAGCTGCTGCAATGTTTTCCACGGTATTCAGTTGGCTCCCTTCTTCAACCTGAGCAACCCATTTTTAATAAAATAGAAGTATATTTAACGATTCTTGGAAAAGGTTAAAGCTGACAAAACAATGTAAATTTTATAATAGTCTCCTGAAACAAGTGGTGGCCTCACTTTGTTGTCCGTACACATTGCATCTACAATTCTATGACCAGTAAAGGTCCACACTACAAAGACTAGTATACAGCTCGTGCATATAGACACATATTCATGTTTGTTTTCTAGGCTGGTCCCCTGATTGTTACATTTTCTTACAGACATGCACCATTACGATACTCAGTTTATTTTACAATAAGATATATTAAAATAATAAAGAAATGGAAAATGTATACGTACCTTGACGCTGATGGAGTAGAGAATCGAGTTGTCGAGAGTGGTGACATTGAGATGAAGAAGAGTGAGTCTTAGGCTCTGTATCGAAGCTACAAGCTTAAGAAGCTGCTTTGGCTTCTTCTTCGCCATTATCTTGATGTTCGCGTGGCCTTCCGCCACCGTCACTTCTATCTCCGCCGGTGAAGATGAGCCTTCAGTTATTGATGATGACTTTGTCGAGTATTGAGGGAAAGAGAAGAAGTCTGAGAAGGGATCCACTAACGAGGTAGCGCTAGTGTTATTAGCTTCATGAGTTATGGTCATGGTCCTATTAGGCTCCATAGATTGTAAGATGTGCTCTAATTCCTTCACGTAGTTAATGGCTCCTCCTACTATCGATGCTTGATCTCCCTTTAATTACCACAAGAAACCATTCAGAAGAAATCAGATATATAGGTGTGTGGTTCATCAATGATTGAAAAAAAGCTTTGAATGTTTAGATAATTACATTCGAGTTGTATCACGCTATAGTTGCATACAAGTTTAGGATTGTTTAAAAACAAAACAAAAAGGTTTAGGATTGTTGTTTTTGTTAAGAATTATAAGGACATCATTATCTCCGGTTTCTTAACAAGAGTTTTTAATTCATGATTTGACTTTCTTTTTTTTAAAAAATTTTATTTTACATTTTTCGGCTAAGAGACAACTCTTATAATTCTTATCCGAAGTTAAGAACCCTGATTAAGAGACGGACGATAATGATGGTCTAACATCGTTAACCAAAAAAACATCACAATATTCTTGTCTACTTTTTATAATACATTATTTTAAAAAAATAGTAGATTAGTATACTGCAAAAAAAACTACCTTACAAAAATCACTTTTTGGTCAAAAAATACTGCAAAAAGGATATACATATATAAATATATATGTGTGTAAATACAAACGCATCCCCCTTGCCTAGAAAATGAGTTTTAACTTACTTTTTTTTTGTTAAGTGTTATAAAACCCATTCTCATACTTGACCATAAAATAAGTTTTGTCTTTTTGGTCTGAAGAAACCTCAAAAGACGCAAAAAGTACTATGCCAAGGAAGTAAAACAAGGAAACACATTTGAAAAACCTATGAAGAATAGTGACCAAATGATATATGTCATAAGTGTGTGGGTAATTAAAGACTCAATTACCCTTTGAGCATAAGAGGAAGGCATTAGAGAACGAAGCACGGCTAGGTACTCGTTCATCTGTTTACGGCGGTTTCTCTCGACAGCGATGTGAGTCATTCTCTGGTTCTCGATCTCTTCCACGTTCTTGTTGCTTCTAGTTCTCCTCCTCTTCCTCCTCTGAGGAGGACTCTCCATATCAGTGGCGGGAAGACAAAGTTCTTCTTCCAAAGAAGGAAGTAAAGCGTACTGATGATGATAGTCTCGCCATTGATGATCTTCCTCCTTATCGTATTCCACGAAGCTCTGTTCTTGCCCTAACTTATTCTTCGTGTCTTGAGCTACTACTACTACCTCTTCTTGATAGTACATATCATGGAACATGGAGAGGTACCCGAGTTGATCTTGCGGGTATACAATAGACTCTAAAGGCATTTTTAGCTAGAGAATGTTGAAAGGATAAGAAATATGAGAAAAAAACGGGTTGAGAATCAAGAGAGTGAAAGAGAATAAGAGGACATTCAATTTAGACAAAAAGTGTTTATCGCTCTCTTTTTTATCTTGAGGGGGAAATAAAGGCAAAGGGGTTAAAACCCACTAAGCCTGTAGTTAATTATATAAAGATTACTTTTAAATTGGTTTTAGAAAATATTAAACTCTCAAGAATAGTCACCGGCATGGAGGAAAATAATAGAGTGAAAGAGGGAGTATGGAGACCAAACAAATTTGTGTTTTTTTATATCTTGGCTCTTGCGGTTCGGTCGATGGAGAGAAGCTTTGTGAAGAGTGTTTAGATTTGTAGTTATTTTCTCTATTTCTAAAAGATAACGTTTGTATGTTTATGCATATTAAAAAAACAGTTTAAAATGTTAATAGTTACTCATTATCTATGAACAATTATTTCTAATATTTTTTGATTAATAGAACTTCAATAAATAAAACTATTCAAAGTTACGCTTTGCCATTATAAAAGAAAAATGTTCAAAATGTATTTTTTAATACAAACGTTTTTTTTTTTAGAGACTGAGGGATTATTGGTCACTGATTAATTACATAGAGGGATATAAATACATGCATACATACAGCATACAACTTCGCACGTGTGATATAGTAGACCGGTCCACAAGACCAAATTGAGATTCTGTTTGCAGGCTTTCGGTCGTCTACTTATAATCATGTTCGATTTAACTTTAATCAAAAGTAATGTATTTCATGATATTTACAAAAATCCAAAATTCTACTATCGGATAATAAAAATAAACAACCAAAAGAAGATTTATTTTGGCCGGTGGATATCGCATAATGCCAGGTTTATAGCAAATTTGTTTCTTGTTAATATACACATTTGTTTAAAATCAAGATGTCTACTTGACATCTAAGAAATTGATAGCAAAGGTTGTGTATTAAAAACCTTTTTTATCAGAAACAAAAATGTATCTATTTTAAAATTAGGTAGCATTTTTCTATTAATCTTATCTTTTTCCCCTATAATACTTTGATTGAAACAGTTAGAGAAATACATAGCCGAGTAAGTAACAAATTTCTCAAAAACTAACCCTTAACATGAGGCAAAGAATCGAAACAAACAACAATGACATAGACAAGAACCCAAACCAAGTCAACAGCAAGCAAAATGAATTTAGGAATTCCCCACAAGAAACGAGACTCCAAGCTCCTAAAAGTCCAAAAACTGAGAGTTACCAAAACTATTAATCTTAATCACTCTGAAAATAAATAATAGGTACTATAATCAAAATTAATTTAGTATGAATAAACAAGTTGGAGAAATAAATAGATGTGACTAGGGCTGCGTTTTGTAGTCAAATTGGTCGGACACTTGGGATCTTAAAATCTGAACCATTTTGTCTCCAAACAAAAAAAATCACATGTGAACATAAAACTTGAGGACAAAACTTCATGATGATACAAAGAATCTTATTGCATGCATTTATAATACATATAAGCTCCAGTAATCTTGTCTCCTTTGAAACTCTGTACCTAATATTATACATATATCATCAAAACAACTAATTATCTAAATGTCTTACTGATTAACTATCATCTAAAAATGTGTTTCGATCATCCTCTGTTTTAGAATAAATTATGTATATTTTAATCAGTTTTTCATCGTTTTACCATTGTGGATGAATGATATTTATTTTCTATTGATCATCTAAAAGTACTGTTTTTGTTGTAGACGTTTGAAGTGAAATTCAATTTAGGAAAAAAGGTAAGAAAATAAGAGGAGAAGCCATGAGCATACGTCCAGAAGAGTCCATGTGACTTCACAAGCTTCACTTTTATTGTCTCTCAGGTACTTTCCCAAGAACACAGCTTCCAGTTTTCCAATGGGCTTGTTTTCTTATGTCATCCTCCGAATCATTTCCCTTATCATTGTTACGTTTTTTCCTTTTTCATCTTAAACTTTGTTTTATTTTGTATCATCAAATCAATCTGACTAATTATAAGCATACGTTACATTTATATATTGAATTCTCAGCATAATTAAATAGAACATTTTTTTTTTGAAAAAGTTAAATAGAACTTTATAGTATCAAAAAGAAACAAGTTAATGGATATATATATATATATATATATATATATATGTATAGTCCTTCGTTATGTTAAATATAGTATATGTTTCCGACTCCATTTTCATTTTATTATGATGGATATTTCCTAATTTTCTGCAGATATTGTGACATTCGTGCCCGTTCTATGTAAAAGACGCATATATTACTGATGGTTTGTGTAAACGCGATTTTTATATAATTTTCCAATAAATTATGTCTTGAACATGAGATTATATAACATCTAACCTATTTTCCAATACGATGGATGATATAATCATTTTTAAAATTAACAGTGTAATTGAGTTTCCCGAGAAAACCGGGGATTTTAGTACTTAAAATTCAGGGAAATGTTGTAAGTATGCTGTTGGAGTGACTCGGTGACTTCAAGATTCGCTTCCAACCATTTACGTTACTTCTCATTATTCACCTTTTTAACTTGGCATTCTGCACTCCCTATCATTTTCGGTTTCTCAAGTGTTGACCTATTTGATTTTTTTTGTCACATACCTATTTGTTTTTTTTTTTGTTTTTTTGTTTTGTAGGGTAGAACCTGTATAATAGGTTGCCGTAAGCTGAGTGACTCTTCGTACATGTTTCATATACCTCATGATTCAATTCGGCGATGGGTAATTCAAAGAGGTGTATGGCATATTAATGACTGTTTGTTTTACTAAAGATTATGAAAATTGAATTTGATTTTCTCCCTCGCAACCGGAACATATGATTCGAGTGGTAGACAGAAACGTTAGCAATCGACTTCTCTCTATCCAACAAATGGGAGATGATAAATTGGAAGTTGGGTTATGTACATGGGATTGAAGTAAGAAAATGAGTCATGTTTGATGCTTCAAATGAATGCTTTCTGATTTTTATAAGTTTCAAACGATATTAGATCTAGAAGCACTTGGTGTACAAAGTATATGATTGAATAAGTTTTACATTCATCCTAATAAAAGAAGAAGAACTAGACCACCTGAGTGTCCACCAAAGACTAGGTTGTAAGTTTCAACATCGCCAAGAGCCTCCGAAACTGTAGTATCATCCCGACCTCTCGATGTTTCCTCAGAAGGAACCAGCAAACTAATTGGACAACGGGCACGAGCGACATTTGCATGGCAGTTAACTTAGAACCAGAGAGATCCAATATGAGCCGTTAAAACTCTTGTAATTGATCGTCAACAAGATGTGCGAACAGGCCGAGATAATTGTATCTGGGAAAGACGTTGATTGGGTTATATAGATTATAGGGGACTCTGAAGAAATTACATTGTTCCTTTAAGTATATGCTACATGTTGAAGACGAAATCAACTCCACGAGTATACACAACTTGTTAATTAGCTAAAAAACATGGATGAAATTGTTAGAGCTAAAGATGGATATTAAAGCTATTAACATATCAATAATTCTTATTATGTGGACAAGGAGCCTGGTAGAGTCAAACAAATCAATCCGGAAGTATTACGTACTGATTCGAGTTTCTTTTAGAACGTAAGACCATGATTATCCTAGAGACCCCAAACGGGGTCTCTTATTTTTTTTAAAAATATTTTTTTTTTTTGTTTTTTTCTGTTTTCCTAAAAAAAAAAAAAAAAAAAATTAACCAATCGCGAACCGACACGTGTCAATGGGGCTCGTGAACAGTGCAAGAGACGGTTCTTATTTAAGAGTTTTAAGAACCGCCTCTTGCACTGTTCACGGGCCCCACATGTTAATGGGGCCCGCGAACAGTGCAAGAGACCCCTTAAGAGATCCGGATAATCATGCCTAAGTATGATTTTTTCCCCCCAAAAATAAGTCAGAATCAATTGGTCGATTCGTTAAAATCTTTTTGGCATCAGCCAATGTGTACAAAACCACTGAAAAGCAAAGGGTTAACAATGGCATATTATCTCAAAAACCATATATAACAACTCTTGTAGTAAATACCCATCAATGTTTTGGGTTCATCCTCAAAATTCCCCTTCTCTTACTCTTCCTCTGCATGGAATCAATCAACATGATTACAAAAAGAAAAACACTCAACTACTTAATTCGACTTTGTAAAGGACTTCGTATGTTATAAGCATGACTGGAATGATCACTTTTTCTTGATACCACACTTACACTACAAAATGAAAAAATGCTGATAGACTACGGTAAGAATAAATGTTACTTTAACATTTTCACACATATTAAGAAAATGAACGAAATGTAATAGAAACTTTCGATTCACCTGAGATACAGAAGAAGAGGCATCAAAGCCACGAGAAGAATCTGTGTATGAAGATCCAATACCGAGTCCAGCTCCAAACGCAATCGACGCCCATCTTGTCACTTGATTTCTCACCATGTTTTCCTTCTTCACTTTTTCCATGTTTGTTTTGGGTGCCAGGCGAAGAACCATGGGCCATAGTATGGGCCGATTCTTTTATTCAGTATTGGGCCGCAAAGATTTTAACATTTTATTTTGGTCGTGTGTACTTTATTGTTGCGTTGGTCCATGCATGTCTCCTCCCTATGCACCATATGTTATTATGATCAGTCCTGTTCTTAATATTCCTTTTCACCCAAATTGCATACATAATATTCCTTTTCACCCAAATTGCATACATGTGTAATCATTACAAGTCCTTTGTATAACTTTAGGGAAACTATATTTAATTGAATACTGTTTGTTAATTTGTTGGGTTAGCTTTCAATTCCTAGGTGGTTAAGAACTTAGGCAACCGGTTCGATACTTTTGAGGGTTGTAGTTTTAGCATTTTGTAATGGTAATCACATCTCGGCACTCAAACATTTGTATATAACAATAATTTACAAAAAAAAAAAAAAAATCCCATCACCAAACCAGATCAAAACCATCGACAAAGGACAATCCCTTTAATTTCGAGGTTTTAAAAGAGTACACAAATCAAACACACAATTAAATTAAGAGAATGAAGATTTGCTCCCAGTAACAAAATAACCATCAGGCACATAATCTCATGCTTGTGTTTTGAACCTGTAGATCACCTTCTTCTTCTTAAACGTATGGTTATCAATCGTGATGACAATCTTTCCTGCTTCAACCGCCTTGAAAGAATCGGTTATGACAGGTTCATCAGTTAAACAGGTTTTTCTGTTCTTAGAGACGATCATGGTGTAGCTTGCCTCGTTGGTTGGCTCAAATTGAGCTCCGTAGCTTACGTCCGCACCCAAAACCCTAAGCTCCCACGAGAGCGTGCAACCCTAGTAGTAAGCAACACAATACAAATAAACTAATCATCAATACAATAATTATCTTGCAAGAATATACCATTATTCTAACTAAAAACTTACATATCTTCTATTTGTTTCAAAATGTAAATTTAAACTTATATAAAGAAAAAACTGAGATAATTTATGTACCTCGGAAGCAGGCAGTTCAATGGTATGTTTAGCTAAGGATTTAACGACGGCTCCGGTAACTCCATCTTTAACGGTGAATGGACTTTCTTTGCTGAGTCCACCGTACTTAACCGGGACTACTTCAGGAGCTACGTATCTATAAACATTATAAATTTTACAAAATACATAAGTTTCCAATGTTTAAGAAATTGTTAGGCGGTAATTAAACATTTTATATAGAAAATTATTGACTAGGTGGGCGCATAAATCAAATTTTGAATGTTTAAATCATGTTTTTATAAAAAAATGTTTCGTTTAGGTCCGATTTGGACCAATTTTTAAAACATTGCAATTTTCAGTGGAAACATAATTTACTTGAAAATGGTATCAGCGGATTTGGATGGACCAGCAAGGACCATTTTGCTCCTTGTCTTCGCCGATGTAACGATACTCCCGAATGTTTTGTAGTAAGGAATGTACCACCATGGAACATTAATAAACAGCTGAAACATACGTCAAAGAAATGGTATTAATATTAAAGTTTTATTTGTAAATCTTTTATGAAAACGATGGTTTCTTTACTTCTTTAGCGACGAACTCAGGATAATTGTCTTCAAACTGCTTAACGGCGCGTCTGATGAACTGCCACAGTGCTCTCTTACCGAGCCCTGGAGCGTTCCTGAAGTCACTGACGAACACGAAGGACGATTTAGCCTCGGGGCTAAAGTCAAGAGACCTCACACACTTCTCTTGGAACTGAATCCTCCATTTGAGAAACTTGTTGAGCTTCTCTTTGTCTGAGAATATCTCCTTGTTCTGGAACTCACCGTACGAGCTGTAGATAACAACGTGTCCTTGTTTATCAACTCCGTGAGCGAAGACCATCTTCTCGAACTCGCTCCCTTGGAGATCTTCTGCCATGAGGTTGTCGATGTTGTTTTCTTTGCGCCATTGGACTGTGTTTTTCAGCATTTTGAAGGCTTCTTTTGCTTTGAAGTCTCGAGCTCGGAGGAACTTGAGGAGGATAACGTCTGATCTTTCGTCCTTGAGAAGTGGAATTCCCCAGATTGAGACTTCTTCTGGCTCTATTATGGGTGCCGCTGTCTCTGGAACTGGAAGGGTGATGGAGACGATAGATTCTTGGATTGCTTCTACGGTTTTGGTTCCTTCTTCTTGAGCAGCTGCGAAAGCCTTGTCGGTTGTTACTACTGCTTCTTCCTTCTTTGTCTCGGTGGTGACTTGAGCAGCTTGTTTGGTCTCTACAAGGGCAGATGTGGTTGCTTTCTCTTCTTCCTTGTTGGTCTCTGTGATGACTGGGACAGCTGGTTTGGTCTCTACCGGAGCAGGAGCGGTGGAATTCTCTTCTTTCTTTGTCTCTGTGACAATTGGAGCAGCCGGTTCTGTCTCTACCGGAGTAGGAGCGACGGATTTACTTTCCTTCTCGGTCTCTGCGGCCGCAGGAGCAGCTGTATTGATCTCAACCGGAGCAGAAGCTGCGGGTTTCTCTTCCGGTTTGGTTTCAGCCACAATAGATCTTTCCTCTGTCTTCACTTCCTCTGTTTTTACTTCCTCTGTTTTCACTTCCTCTGTTTTTACTTCCTCTGTTTTCTTCTCCACGATCTTTACTTCCTTGGCCGGAGATGGCGGCGGAGCGGTGAATTCTCGCTTGCTCAAAGCGTCCCTCACCATCTCCTTCAACTCTGCCAATGCATTCTTCTCAGCTTCCAGCAATTCTGAAGCCAAGTAGCCTTGCTCCTTAAAGGACTCCGTTTGCACGATCACTTTCCCCGTCGTGATCTCTTCCACCTTCTCCATAGTCGCCTCCGGTTCTGGTGTCGGAACCGGCGCCTCCTTCTCAGACATCACTTTCACCTCAGCAGGCGCTGCCACAGATTTCTCCTTAACCGGTATCACAGGAGTGTCCTCCTTAGCCGGAACAGGAGTAGTGGTGGTGGTCGAAGCAGCAGGCTTCTGTATCTCTTCTTGAGCCATGATCAGAGAAAGAAAGAGAGAGAGATGGATAGTTGAGAGAGAAGAGAGAAGAGGCTTTTATAGGAATGGAAGTGAGAGAAGATGAAGGAGATGGTCGGAGGAGCTGCTCTACAGCTATTTTTTAGATAGTTTTTTGCTTAAGAGGTCCCATGTTTCTTGCTGTGATCTGAACGGCCGTCTTTTGCTACTCAAAAGATAACTAAATTAGCAACTTTTGTTTTAAATATAACTCTAGATATGGCATGATAAATCATGTTACTTACTCTCAGATGTTTTTAAAAATTATTATTCTTTTCTAACTCTCTGAATATTCTTTAATGGTTCCTTGATTTTATTTTTCACGCCCTAAACGGCCGACTTAACTTGATAGGCTGCGTCTATATATAAAATATATAATAAGACAGTGAGCGTTAGAGCATATTTAATGGAGGTCTTTTAAGGAAGGTTTCTTGGCGGGATTTAAGAGACAGTCTCTTAATTTTTAACTAAAAAAATTAAGAGACGTCTCTTAAATAAGAGATTTAAGAGACGTCTCTTAACTTTTTTAGTTAAAAGCTAAGAGACCGTCTCTTAAATCTCGCCAAGAGATTCTCCCTAAAAAACCCCATTAAACATGCTTTTAGGGCATCCGTACTAGGGAACTGAATCTCTGAGTGGACACAGTTTATCTTAATATTGATTAGTGAATATTTAACCACTACAAAAATTCGTTGAAGTTTTTCATTTGAGAAATTTTAACACTAAGTTTGTGAAGTTTCTAAGAAACTCTTTAACCAGTTAATAATTATGAGTTGTGAAAAATTTTGTTGAAAACCCAATGATTGTGTTAATGTTTCATGTAGTATAAAGAAAACTTCTAAATTAAAAAAAAAAAACAAAGAATGAATTATATGTTTGTTATTGTTTTTTTCTTTTTTTGAAAAGTATATGTTTGTTATTGTTTGAGGGAAAAAGTGGAACATTTGAAAATATGTTAGAAAAGCTGATCTGGTTCTTATTAAAATAAAAATAAAAAGGCTAATGAGGGTTTCATTCAAATAGTTAAAGTAGTTTTGTCAAATCATGACAACATGTTATCATCACCTGAGTGTTAGATATGTGTTGATACGTTTGGGATTAAAGAAAGAAAGGTTGAATCGTTCAAACTAAAATGTTGGTCTTCTTGAGGGAAAAACTGTATAATCTAACTAGATTTTTCTTGCTTCATTATTTTGTTATTTTTGTTAAAACATAAGACAATAAATCAAAATGGCTCGCTAAAATAATCATCTGGTATAATATTAGTTCCTGAAATTTGAATTATGGGCGTAGTTTAGAACTACGTGAGAGATAAACAGAGAGTGGAAAACGACAAAACAGTCAAGCTATGTTGCCATTTGTCGATTAATATAAGTTTCTGTCAACATATAGCGATCACATAACAGATAATATAACACACCATTTTACTATTTCACGTTTATAAATGTTTTAGGAACCTATAAAAGAAAAATTAAGTTGAATTAGTTAAGAGATATTTTTAATACATTCAACTTTGCTTGAGTTTAAATTGAACTTGTGTATCAATGCAAGTTTCTTATAGTAAAATAGATCCAGCTATTCATGCGTGGCCAATCTGAAAGACAAACAAACGTTTTGTCCGTTTATTCAAACTGTTCATGTCTCTATTCTAAAGTACGGTAAGTACCATAAATAAGTTGTAAGAGCATGATTAACCCAAGAATCCATAAGGGGTTTTTGGAAAGTGTTTTTAAAAAAAAAAGAAAAAAAAAAAAAACCAATCACGAGATGCTACGTGTCAGTGGGATCCGTGAACAGTGTAAGAAATCTTTAAGAACCGGTTCTTAATTAACAACTTTTAGAACCGGTTCTTACACTATTCATGAGACCCATCGCTTAAGAAACCCTCCTAAGAAACCCCTTTAATCATGGTCTAACACTTCCAAAAATATGGTATGTCTATGTTGCTCTGATTCAAATCATGAAAGTGAAATTGTTATATTTTTTTAATCAAAAATCCAACTACATAAGAATTACATGGCCACGACTAACGGGAATATAAAATATATATATGCTTTTATCTTTTCTACTAGTTAATATTCATTTTGCTACAGTACAAACCTAATATTCGTTTGGTATTTAAAATTTAAAAATCATGAAATGAGAGGATGACACACATATATATAAACATCTACAGACTGCCTCGCACGAAAAGAAAGTGGTAATGATTTTGTATTCTCATAATATAAATTTGGACCCATATTGGGTGCGTTGTAATCTTAAATTGTAAGTTGTTATTTTATTCTATGTGGAAATCAAATTAGTAGTACTAATTTACATTTTGATAATAACAGGGAAATACCAAGAGTTTGGAGCTGTCACGATGCATGTAGTAGGCCTACCGCCTACACCACACCACGCACCTCAGCGTTACAACTCCTCATATCGGCCATTACATTGACAAAAGCACTTTATATGCAATTTACTAATGTTATTAAATTATTTTTATGTTCCAAATGGCAGAAGATAATATTCCTTTATTCTAGAGAAATTTACTGAAGAAAATTTTTATTTTACAAAATAATAATAATAATACATTGGATTTCTAGTGAGAATTTAACCTAATAAAATCGAATTTCGTATAGTTTTATCTCCTACTAACACTATATCATGGACAACTCTTTCCACTTTAAAGCCAAAATTGTTAGTGGGTAAAAATACATTAAATACATTCTAAAATAATGATTTGAGTTCGGAAGAAGTGTATGTCTTTATTTTGGTTTAAGCCACTTCTCAAGGTTGTATGTCTTTCCACTTTCCATTTCACACTTAATACAATGTTATTATTTGTGAAATTTCAGGCGCTAAACTATCAATAGAAGTGCTCTCAGAGCAGAAGGTGCGTCCTGTTCTTACATTCTGTCTTACAATTTTTGAAAATGCAGTGTTTTATCGACAAAACAGTCAAGCTATGTTGACATACAACCTTGAGAAGAACAAATGCAAGCAGTAAAAGTAATCAACATGTGCTCGTTCGACATTCCCCATCTCTAGTATCTTGCTTCACACAACACAAGTTTCAGATTATGTATCAAGTCTGTATTTTTCTAGTTCTTCTCTCCTTTCCTCCTTCAGCTTGATAGAGCTCATGTTGTAATGGTACTTGTTTGAAAAAAAGGAATATCAGCGAAAGTATTTTAAAAAGAATAAGAATTGTTTTCTTAGCACTTTTATGTAGTAACTGAACGTATACTACTGGCAGTGGTCTACTGCATGCCCTAGATTGATCAACAACTCCTTTAATGGGCCGACGCGTTGGCCTCATTCCTTCTGAACATGTATGTAGCCCATTTATGAAAGATGAAAGATGTACCTAGTTGGACCAAAATGATTTTTTTTTTTGTAACACCCAAGTGGAGTAATGATTAAATTTTCAAATATGTCCATCATTTTGATTGGTTCTCTGCAGTCTCGAAATCAAATATTCGTTTTGCCTCTTCCAGCTGTTCTGTCAAGGAGAAAAAGACTTGTTGGCATTATACACAATGTCTTTAAAGGGTGAGATTTTTCTTTCATTTTTTTGTTGAGAAATATATACACATATAACTATTAACAAAAAAAACACAAACCAAATGTGTAATTAACACAAACAAAAACACAAAAGACAAATCAAAGTAAAAGCACATTATAACTTACAAGTTAGTTTCACAAATATAAACAACAAATCAAATTATAAGGACGTTATAACTAACAAGTTAAAACCACAATGCAACTATGATATGAATGCCAACAAAACTTGTTTTGTGAATTCTTAGACTTGGTCTACCCGACGATACACATACAATTTGGAGATGAACAAGAACGCAATGAAAGCAATGGCTGTGAAAGCAGCCAGCAACAAGTAAAAGTAATCAACATGGGCTCGGTTCAGGTTAGTGTTGAACCAGTTTTCTCCACCGTTTCTTCCGGTAGCCCAATCANAAATCAATCACAGTAATGAGCAAACCGCTTAAGAAGCTAGAAAGACCCATTGCACTCAAAGAAAGCGAGAGACCAATGCTCCTTAGCTCCGTTGGGACTTGGTCGTAGAAAAACTCTTGTGTTCCCACCAAAGAAAACACATCGATCATCCCAAGCAACAAATACTGAGGAGCAAACCACCATATGGACATTGGAATCGTCACGTCCGGCTTGTCCACGAGCCCATGTTCCCTAGCGATATTCAGCCGTTTAGTTTCCACCAATGCAGAGAGTACCATATTGAAGCTCGAAAGCACCATTCCAACTCCTATTCTCTGTAGCATTGTGATCCCAAAAGGCTTTTTGGTAATCTTTCTAGCTAACGGTAGAAACACATGCTCGTAGAATGGGACAGAGATGAGAATCGATACACCGATGAATGATAACAAAGAAGCCGCAGGGATTTCAAAACCTGGTAAGATTCTTCTGTCCACCGTAACACCTTGCTTAGTGAAGAATGTCATGAATTGAGCATATGGAATCGTGCTCACCACTGATGTGATCCATATCGGAATAAGCCTCACCAAAGCCTTCGCGTCTTCCACGTCCCTACCACTACATGGCTCTGCACCGTCTTCCTTTGCAATCATCGCTTTACCTAGGAAACTTTTCACACAATATAAAGAAACTCACACTCAAATTAAATTAAAGGGCAATTCTCTTAAATACTCATTTTTTAGTTTTTGTCACAAAAATAATCCTCAAAAAATAAAATGATCAAAATAGACTTTTTTTTTTTTGAAATGTCTTTTTTTTTTTTTTTTTTGAAATTTGAAACCCTAATCCCAAACTCATCCCTTAACTCTAAACTCTAAAGTCCAAATTAGTTAACACTAGGAGTATAAATGCATAAAAATGATTTTTTTAGCTTCTAAAAAACATTTTGGTAATTTTTTTCCTTATAAACTATTTTTGTGACAAACAAACTAAAATGAGTTATCTAAGAGAATTTCTCCAAATTAAACCAAACAAATGCTACACAAAAATTCAATATAATTACATTTTTTCCCTCTGTTTCTAAAAATGTAGTTTTTGTGTATCTTTTACATATATCTAAAGAAAAATATCCTAGGATACCCCTAAGAAAATTTTTATCACAAAAATAGCATAACATAATTAATTTTTATACTAGTAGTATTTTAATAAGGATAATTAATTTATAGATTTTTTTTTTAATTTATCATTTATTAACTAATAAAATGCTTAGAAAACAGGAAATTTGTTTTTGTAAAAAAAACATTAATTTAACGTATGCAACTTACTCGAGCCGACCGGTATGTTTCTCGGACGTACCATCCTCCAATAGACCTTGTCCTAAACCGGAACCTGCTAAACTCAGTTTCCGGTTCTTAAACGCGACGAAGAAAACTCTACCGATTCTTGCAAAAGCGTTACTGCTCTGATCCTCGCGGTTTTCCTTAGGGTATCTGTAAGATTTTCTCCCGAGCAAGAAGATAACAAGAGCCATAACCATGAACAAGCAAGGGATCCCAAACCCAAAGGCCCAGCTAACGTTATCTTGAACGTACGCAACCACTATGATCGATAAACTTATCCCAGCAGATAAACTCAAGAACCACCAGTTGAAGAAGGATCCTCTCGAGATTACTTCCTTTGGATCTCCCGAGTCAAACTGGTCTGCACCAAATGCTTGAACACATGGCTTGTGTCCTCCCTGTCCTATCGCGACAAGATACAGAGAGCAGAAGAAAAGTATGTTTACCGAGAAAGACGGCTTAGCAGAAACATTGATGCGCTGCTCTGATTCTCCCGTTAGGATCAAGGAAGCTGATAATGTCAATAGTCCTAGTCCCTGTAATAAAATTTCAATTCCGGTTTAATCCGTACAGAAACCAAACCCGGTTTACTTTTTTTTATTATTGTACTTTTTCCATTTTGATTTAATTGTCGTTTTAAGAAAAAAAATTTATTTCAAAATAATTGTCATTTTAAAGTTTCAAGGCAAAATTTATTAATAAAATTCTTCATTTTATTTTTTTATTAGTTGAAATATGATTAAATGTACAGTTAATTATGTTTTTATTTTCAAAATATACAAAAATCATGTGTGCATAAACCTAGAACGATAAAATGAAACTGAAAGAGTAGTAGTTACCAGTATGTAGATGAGGGACGATGCAAGAATTGTACGGTAACGACCAAGATAAGCGTCAGCTACCAAAGCTCCTAAAATAGGAAGCATGGAGGCGGTTCCCGACCACGTGTTCACATTCACGGCGGCGGTGGCCGTAGATTGTCCGAGAGGTCCAGTGAGGTAAGTTATCAAGTTGCAAGCTATTCCAAAGTAAGCGAACCTCTCTGCAACTTCAACACCTGATTGAAAAGCAAGAAGATATTCAATTAGTATTTATAATGAGCAGAGACAAAACCGGAGCTAGATTCTTCACCTATGATGAACCACGCGGATCTCCACCCACCGGTGGTTGATTTTGCGGCGGGACTTCCACGGTGGTCGACGGAGTCGCTCACGTAATCTTCAAGAAGTGAAGCTTCTTCTTCTTCAGGTTTCTTCATTTTGAGATTTAGGAGATCTGAAAACTTTGAGAAAACGTGGAGGGTTACTTGACCTTTAAAGATAAAACTTGTTCATCACTAATGAGTAATGAACACGATGTAATTAATTTATGATATTTTCTTCGATAGGTATGTGATAAAGGAACGTGTATGTTCAT
This sequence comes from Sinapis alba, assembly GCA_012274485.2. Classification (NCBI taxonomy): domain Eukaryota; kingdom Viridiplantae; phylum Streptophyta; class Magnoliopsida; order Brassicales; family Brassicaceae; genus Sinapis; species Sinapis alba. Next base: position 77,351 of record MU106345.1, on the reverse strand, counting down.
ACTTCATACCATTCTAAAGTGACACCTAATTACTATTTAATTTATTTTTGCATGTATTTTTAGCTGTATTTTTTTCTTCTTCTTAATCAGCAGATATTTTCTTGTCGCATTTTATTCAATCGAAACTCAACTCAACTATGATGGTGGTTTATGTGCGCACGACTTCTTATTAAGAATCCAAAATGGAGAACCATACCATCTACGTTTTTTTTTTTTTTTTTTTTT
>MU106345.1:0-76665 GCA_012274485.2 Sinapis alba | reverse complement strand
CCGATTCTTGCAAAAGCGTTACTGCTCTGATCCTCGCGGTTTTCCTTAGGGTATCTGTAAGATTTTCTCCCGAGCAAGAAGATAACAAGAGCCATAACCATGAACAAGCAAGGGATCCCAAACCCAAAGGCCCAGCTAACGTTATCTTGAACGTACGCAACCACTATGATCGATAAACTTATCCCAGCAGATAAACTCAAGAACCACCAGTTGAAGAAGGATCCTCTCGAGATTACTTCCTTTGGATCTCCCGAGTCAAACTGGTCTGCACCAAATGCTTGAACACATGGCTTGTGTCCTCCCTGTCCTATCGCGACAAGATACAGAGAGCAGAAGAAAAGTATGTTTACCGAGAAAGACGGCTTAGCAGAAACATTGATGCGCTGCTCTGATTCTCCCGTTAGGATCAAGGAAGCTGATAATGTCAATAGTCCTAGTCCCTGTAATAAAATTTCAATTCCGGTTTAATCCGTACAGAAACCAAACCCGGTTTACTTTTTTTTATTATTGTACTTTTTCCATTTTGATTTAATTGTCGTTTTAAGAAAAAAAATTTATTTCAAAATAATTGTCATTTTAAAGTTTCAAGGCAAAATTTATTAATAAAATTCTTCATTTTATTTTTTTATTAGTTGAAATATGATTAAATGTACAGTTAATTATGTTTTTATTTTCAAAATATACAAAAATCATGTGTGCATAAACCTAGAACGATAAAATGAAACTGAAAGAGTAGTAGTTACCAGTATGTAGATGAGGGACGATGCAAGAATTGTACGGTAACGACCAAGATAAGCGTCAGCTACCAAAGCTCCTAAAATAGGAAGCATGGAGGCGGTTCCCGACCACGTGTTCACATTCACGGCGGCGGTGGCCGTAGATTGTCCGAGAGGTCCAGTGAGGTAAGTTATCAAGTTGCAAGCTATTCCAAAGTAAGCGAACCTCTCTGCAACTTCAACACCTGATTGAAAAGCAAGAAGATATTCAATTAGTATTTATAATGAGCAGAGACAAAACCGGAGCTAGATTCTTCACCTATGATGAACCACGCGGATCTCCACCCACCGGTGGTTGATTTTGCGGCGGGACTTCCACGGTGGTCGACGGAGTCGCTCACGTAATCTTCAAGAAGTGAAGCTTCTTCTTCTTCAGGTTTCTTCATTTTGAGATTTAGAAGATCTGAAAACTTTGAGAAAACGTGGAGGGTTACTTGACCTTTAAAGATAAAACTTGTTCATCACTAATGAACACGATGTAATTAATTTATGATATTTTCTTCGATAGGTATGTGATAAAGGAACGTGTATGTTCATACTTCATACCATTCTAAAGTGACACCTAATTACTATTTAATTTATTTTTGCATGTACTTTTAGCTGTATTTTTTTCTTCTTCTTAATCAGCAGATATTTTCTTGTCGCATTTTATTCAATCGAAAGTCAACTCAACTATGATGGTGGTTTAAGAATCCAAAATGAAGAACCATACCATCTATTGTTTTTTTTTTGTAAATTTAGTTTAACTACTTTTACTAATTGTTGTTGTTCTAATTCTTTACTAATATTACAATTAATGTTTTTAAATTTTCAGAGTATTTCTTAGTTAAGGATTTAATTTAATTTATCATCTGAAATTTATTTTGATTGTAATGTGAGAATTATTGCTCATTTACTTATTGTTTCCCCCCAAATTCATTCCAAGTTGCTTAATCTTTGAACGATGGTTGCATGTTCTTATCCTCAGTTTAGCTGTCACTTCATTTATTCTTTTTGGTTACAAGGTTAGATATTTTCCACGTGCATATCAAAATCCACGTCTAGACAAAAAAGTATCTATGTCGAATTGGTTAGATTTTGGGCTTTATCTGTGTGCTTCTACTAGTTTTCCATTTGGACTCTTTTTTGTGTCAGATCAACCATGTTGTCTCGATGGCAGATTAATTTTCATATTTAATTTTCTTGTTTGAAATGCTCATTTGATTGTTATTTTGTTTTCATAGATACAACCTTATCGGCTGTGTTATTGCGCCAAACATAGAGTTGGATTTTGACTGTTACTTTGTCTTTCAAGGTTATTACTTTGGCCCTATAACCATTAAAAATTAAAATTAATAACTAACCATCTTTTTTCTTCTCTTCCTTTTTTTTCCTATATTTCTTGAGTTTATGGTTAGTTTCCTATTTTTTTTTTATTTCACCAATTACCCAATTTATGATATCCAGTCATGTACATTTCTTTTCACGTAAAGGGATCTTTGAAGGTGGGGTAGAAGGATATTAGGAGAGTATATAGCTCTTTGAAAAGCTTAATGTGTTGAATGTTTTGTTTGAAGGATTAAGAGATGGTAGTAATCTCTTTGGCCTTCTTGGTCAGGAGTAATGTATTCCGTCTATGACATCTTATATATTTATGAAGATCTTCTTCCTTATTCAGTTTCCTTAAAATATACTCTTTCCATTTTATATTACTTGTCGTTCTAGGTTTATTCACACATATTAATAAAACATATGATTTTGTATATTTTTAAAATAAAAATATAATTACCTATACACCTAACCATATATCAACCAATAAAAAAATAAATTGGAGAATCTTATTAATGAATTTTGCATTGAAACTCTAAAACAACACTTATTTTAAACAAAAAATTTTCTCTATAATAATAAATAATATAAAACAGAGGGAGTATATTTTAGATGAATCATTGTAATATAAAATTAGAAGAATAAAAATTCATGTATTGTAACTTGATTTTATTGATTGTCTTACATATTTATGTTTTTATTTTATTTTAGATGAATCTTGTATAACCACATGCATTTTAGCATGATCACTCTAACTTTGCCATGTAATTTTATTTTTATTCTATTATAAATTGAAAACTGGAATGAGATTTTAGAACATTTAACTTTATTTCAGGCTTGAAAAAAAAAAAAGAATCCATTGCCGTTATAGTTGTGCAACGTAGAATGAGGACAAGCTGGGATGGACCTGTTTTTTCACATAAATAAAAGATTTTGTTATCATTATACGTGAATGTAATCATAAACTAACAATATTTTTGTTCATTATTTATACCTAAACAAAATGTACAATCAAACACATTCACAAGCATAAAACCAAAAGAGAAGCGTGTCTGGTGTGAGATATGTTCTTGGTAGAAACTCTAACTATTGGTTTTGTGATTAAAGGACCTTTGGAACCTTATCATCTCCAACGAGCCATCTGGCTAGCCAACAAGGATCTCCGGCGAAGTATTTGCATTGCGTTGGAATGATCCCGAGGTCGCTACCGATCTGAGCGTATTCCTTTAAAGCGTTTTCCATCTCCGTTTCTTCTTCTCCAATGTCCATTACATGGACTGTGTTCATTCGAAGAACTTCCGCAGAGTTCAGTTCTAACTCATGGTCGTTTTCAAACGGCTCCATAGCTGGACACTGTTTAAGTTCGGATCATAAAGAAGAGGAACATTTTGAGTTGTAGTAAAAGATAGCTATTAGTCTGTGATTGCATATCAGCAAGATAAAAGAATCTGAACCTGACAGAACTGGGCATAATGTCTGTAAATTTCGCTGTTTTCATCCTGGTCACCGAGGAGAGTACCACCATACCAACCATTGGCTTCATTGGTTGATGTGATCGATAGGTACCTATACAAAGAAACAATTCCATAAAGTGACATGATGCAACTAGAGATATCTTGAGATTTTGAAATGCCAAGTTGTGCTTAGATCATCGTTTGGTCAATTGATTCAGCGAAGAGTGTACCAAAAATCATTATGAAGGAAGCTTAGATTTCAGAGAGGGGAAAAACAAATCAGTACCTTTGAAAGATATCTTCCTGATGATCGTTGGACTCAGAAAGCCAGTCCAAGTTGCAAAAATCGTTGACTCTCTCACTCGAGGTCACTCCTTTCTCACTATCATCTGCATCAGGTTTTGTGGCAGAGCCACTCTCTTCGGGCTTTCTTGAACCAAACAGCCAATTGGGAGTCTTGAGCTGAATCTCACTGTAGTAGATACGAAAGTCAACAAAGATAAAGCTAACATTCGGAAAAGTTATGGCTTTTGGTTTGAACTAAAATCTCTGTTTTTTTTCTAAACTAGAACCATCTTTCTACTTTCTAAGTCCTGCTAAACGTAAAGAAACACGATTCAAGGGATTCCAAAAAATTTAGTCAAAGGCCTAGTAAGACTAAGATAATTGGAAATTTCAGATAGAGGGTCATTACGCTGCATCAGGAGCAACACCAGTGCTTCCAGTGCTGCCACCTGGCCTCTGGTCTGTCTCGCTACAAAGCCTCACGTTCTTTATTGAACTACATGTCTGCTCGATCAGTTTGTCAAATGAGGTCAGCTTCTTCCGTGAGAAGTCTTCTCTGAAAGCCGGCACTGGTGCAAGATTGACTCCAATACCACTCATGGGTTTCGCAATGGACTGGAGCCTGCAATACAACAGATCTAGAAATCATACGCAACCAGAGAAAACTATCATCTTATCTTGGGAAAATGTAATTTAACATCTTTGATATTTTCACGAACTGGTTCATAAACACATAATCTGACACGCAGTAGGTTCACTAAAAGTAGACCTTACCCCCTTTCTGGGAAAATATCATCTCCAATCCCTGACACATGGAGATAATAATCAGAATCCAGCTCCCAGAGCGCAGGTTTCCCTTCCTGAGGTTGAAAGTAGCCCAAGAATCTGCTTGCAATGAAAGTCAATAGTTACTTGGAGTTGAGACTCAATAGAAACGGAAATGAAGAGTTCTTAGCCAACAATTCCTCAGAGGAACTTATTCTAACGTAATAGTGGTAATGCCAAGGATGCAAGGGTTCTATTACCTCTATCTATATCATCAATGAGGCAAGAACACAGAAACTTATTCTAAAACCTTCATAGCTATATCAAGAACTTAACAAGAAACTGAAGTGAATTTTGCAGAGAAGTATATTACAAGTTTATGGCGTCTTGCTTTTCGCCATCAGTGTAGGTATTGCTGTAGTATCGTTTGATAGACTTGAGAAACTCTCTAGACTGTGTCGTGGCCTTCCATTTCCCCTGCCTTTCTGGGAAAACCTATAATCCATTCAACGATGTTAATAAAATAAGCAATGCAAACTTTGCTTCGTCAAAACGACAAATAACTGGTCAAAGGTGATAAGTGGTGGAATTACAGTATTATGCGCAGCTGAGCCGCCATATTGTTGTGCCAGGGCATCGCCCATGCCCTGGTACATATCCATAAGTGCAGCAGCTATGCTACTGTCGGGATCGATCTTAGATGTATCACTCAAACCTATTGCGTGCAGCTGCCGGCCTAAAGCAGCCAAACCATATGCGTACTGTGCTACGTTTGTTCGATCCAAGCAGTCAATACAGTTGGTACGAAGAACCCCACTTTGGTAACGAGGAGCTGAGGAATCAGTTCCATCGTCTCTTTTTTGTTGGCTTAGCTTTATCTCTTTCTCTCGGTTGGCAAGAGCACTAAGTATATCATTTGAACTCTCACCCCTTGAAAGTTCCAAAGAGTAAGCTCTTAGATCACGCAGAGATTGTTCCCTGCAAAAACAAAATCTCCATTAAAATCAGAAAGGTAACTAACGGCTCCATTGTTTAGAACTATATACATCAGCTTACAAAATAAGCCAAATTTCTGACTACATATAAGAAATGGTGGATCACATCATCCCAGAAAAAATTACCTTCCAGTGCTAGCATGACTAAGTTGGCTAGCTTTCTTCTTAACAATTTTAGGCTTGCCACTGAAGTAAAATCCAGTCAAATCAAGGGCTTCGCTTGCTACAGCACCCAAAACAGCCAATACATTCGCCGACTTGCTTTAACATCAAAAAGAGAAAGTAATGTGAGTTCAAGTTAAAAATGGACGAAAACAAATCCACAACATTTTACCTCTTTGCAAATTTGTGGAAATCCCAATGGATAAATTTGAAACGATTTTCTTCAGGAAAAATTGAGTTTAGGTAACCCACTGCTTTCGCAAACTCACGCCTTAGCACCATTTCCCGAGGTCTTTTCTCAACTGACTGAATAACTCCACGGAAATTTGTGAGCAAGTACAAAGAGCATAATAAAAAGAGCATTAAGTAAAAAACTAACCTTAATTAAGTTGAGCACAATGATAGGATTCCCATATCGGTTCACCAGGTCTTCAAAATGCATTTTGGTTGACTCGTAAGTAGGATCATACCTCTGTACTGAGGCAATTAAAACCAACAGAAAAAGTAAGTACATCAATAACCACACGGAGGTTAAAATGGTCTAATAGAGATAACAGGCGCATGTTGCGTTAGTTTCTCACAGAAAATATCAGGCTTAGGACTAAATCTCGAGGCCTCTTGCGACCAAAAGAGTGGAATTGATCCTCGCATCTGCACCACTGAGGTCATTTTCCCTTTGCATGATCCAGCTTCTTCATCAAAAACAAGCTGTTCTGTTTCCACATCATTTGCAACCCTTCCACGATCATTTACTCCCCTTTTCAAGTAACTGAGATTTAAAAAAATCACAGAATGAAAAGGCGATATATCAATAACAGAAAGAGAAACAAGCATCCAAACTAGTCTAGAAAAGTTCACATTTAAAAAAAATCTCCAAAGATACTAGATATAACTAAGAAAGGGTAACAGAAAACCAATATGAATTCCGCATCCATGATTAGAATAAGTCTTACCGTGTTCCGGCAAAATGTCGAGAACGTCTGGAGACTAGAGTAACACTGAAGTCTCTTCCATATATCGATAGCCTAATCTGAATGATGGGGTAAAACCATCATAAGCAGTAAGAATGGAGACGTATATAGGTGAAGACACAAGAAGCCTACAACACATACCTGCTTAAAATGCCCATGAACTAATGCTAGAGTCCAAATAGTGTTGTTACACCTCGATCGAATAGGCTGTGTCAGGTATGCATTCCACACGAATATGTTATCATAGGGCACCCCTTCCTCACCAGATGATAAAACGTTCTTTTGCAGACTTCGCATTATAGGATACGTGTAACTGTAGAAGAAATCTTTGGTCAAATCTACACTTGACAGAAGCTTCTTGTACCTGAAAACAAAGGAAATAATACAAAGCTGATCAAATAGTCCAGCTTCAAAACAAACCTCTAAGAAAAGAAACAGACCTTAGTTCAGTTTTCGAATTCGCAGCATCAGACTGGATAGTTGCATGTGGAACAGTGATCATTTGACTTTCATCGATAGCGTATATGGCATGCCCACATATGCAACCAATTTGTCGCCGTTTTGTCACCAAAACTAAGTAGTATGACTCCATAAACTTAGCACAACCTACAACGGCAAAAAAAAAAAAAACGTTTACACAAAAATCCAAAAGATACAAAACGTTGCTTCTCAAAACTAACCAGCGATTCCATAGACTTTGGCCACAAAAGCCAATCCTCCAGTGGCGCGATTGCCTTCGGAGATACGCTGAAGCAGACTCTTGATCTCCTGAGGCGAATACACTACCGGATCTTCGCTTATGTTGAGCTCTGATGGCTCTGAACGATCGATCTTCAGCACTCTGAAGAATCGTTTGTTCCTATCACTCCCAACTAGATAAAACCTCTGCAATTCAACCATTTAGCAATTCAATCTAGGGTTTTCAGAAGGATTCTAGTCACAATTCCAGAATCTAGGTTCGAGATGCTCAATCGCTAAAGCTTACCGCTCTTGTCTCGTAGAGCTTGAACTTTTCGAGAGCGTACGAGTCGGGATCGGCCTCGGCATCGTTGGACCGTTGAAGCTTGGCGAAAGACGAAAACGTAGAAGTCGTTGAGTTTTCCGATTTCGCCATGGCGGGATTAGTTTCTCTGACGCCGGCGATGATTTGCGTTTGTAGAAAGTTTAGAACACGCACGGGCATAGGGGGCATTTCCGTCTTTTACTACTTTCAGAGAGTTGTCTACTGGTCATGCTTTATTTTCAACTAATATCGTTGTGTTAATTATTAACACAATTAAAATAGAGATTTGAACCTAAAAACAAAACACAATTAAAATAGAGATTTTATGGTAGTAAAAGTTGAATACTTAAAATGTGTGTAAAATCAGTAATCTCAATAATTTTTAGAAGAACTTTTTCAGTCTGATGCTTTCAAAAAAAAAAAAAAAAACTTTTTCAGTCCGCAAATTTTTGGTAAAACGTATTGTTGTTGTAAAGAACAAAGGCATTGATAAAAAAAATAACAAAGGCATTGATATTTTATTCTATTTTTGACTAATGAGGCATTGATATTTTATCCCAAGAGAAAAAAAAAAGAACAAAGGCATTGATGAAGATACAATATGAAACAATTAATTTTTCTATTAGTAAATGAAATTTCAACGTTTTGGGACCTCATGAAACATATTCCCCCACATTATCCGTTTCGATATTTAACAAACCACAGCCAAGCAAATCTTTTGTTTTCTCCCACTTATCCATTTTCAGTAATCACATGATTTGCATATAAATATATACATGTGTATGTTTATCTTCTTCTTACAGCTTAAGTTACAAAAATGTTCACATTCCCACGTTGTGGTTGTGAGTTATCTTCAGAATCCAAGACTCTAGCTTTTGCTGCTCCACTGATCTCTACCTCGCATACCAAAAGACAGATTGTGCTGGGACGACGCGATTCCGTCAAAGTTTCTGCAGCAAAATCTGGAAATTTCTCCCTTGGTTCGGTAGGACTTCACTATTCAATAATATGCAAAAGCATATCTATGTGCAAATTATGATGTATTGTTAGTATTGTCAATGAATAGTTTTTTATTAGTTCTTCAAAAGTTGTGAGAGTTTGTGATGAAAATAAACAGATATTCAAAAGCTGTGACACTTGTGGAGCCAAAGGAGCAATTGAATGCCCCGGTTGCAAGGTTTGGTAGTCTTTATTTATGCATACACTTCTTCTTTTGTAGCATTTATCATACATATAAAAAAATTCTTATGTAACCTCCAGGGAACAGGTAGAAATAAGAAGAATGGAAATATTTTCGAGAGGTGGAAGTAAGTAAAAACTGAAACTAATTTTTTAAATCAATCATAGTTTTTTAGTTCAAAGAATTAATGATTTAGAAAGTGAAAATGTGTAGATGTTTTGATTGCCAAGGATTCGGTATGAAGAGCTGTCCTAAATGTGGCAAGGGAGGTTTGACGCCAGAACAGAGAGGGGAAAGATAGAAGAACTATACCTCTTGTTTTTAATAAACATGTATCTATTTCCATTACTTTTTTAGTTGTATAACTTGCAAGTTATACTAAAAATTACTGATAATTTATGTTTTGGACAGAATCTGAGTTGCATTAAGTTTTGTTTTTGTCAGATTTCGCAAACAAAAAGTGCTAGAACAATCTATACTATTACTAATGAAATTCTAAAATATTTTCTTTAAAAAACATTGGTTTTTATGTGTTGTTTACTTGTTTGTATTTGTGGTTCTTAAAATATCAAGCTTCTGTTGCACTTCCAATATGGCAGTTTCTAAAATTGCACATTTGCTATGTTTCCTTAGAGCACTCACAACCATTATAACCCCATTAAATATCTAAAAAAAAAACAAATTTAATATTTTGTTGTAATTAACTTAAATAATTAATTTGTATTTATCTTTTTAATTTGAACCAATATGAACGTGACACATGCACATAGAGTTTTTATAAGGTTCTTAAACCATCTAATGTTAAAACCTTTTATTTTTTGACATATTTCCAACTTTTTACATCTTTCAATATACTCTTAAAGTACTCCCAATTGAAATATTAATAATTTTACAATTAAATATTAATACTAATATATATATATATATATATTATATATATATATATATATATTAGTAATTTTAATGGGTAAATATTCTTATTGGGGAAACTGGATTCCGAGAATTTTTCTCAACCACAAGTATGAAATAACAATTAAATAAAAAAAACTGGAATGGAGAAGACCAAGGCGTCATGGGTTACCGTAAATAACTCTTAACATTTTTATCTTTTAAATCAAGAAAACCAGTTACAATTATTGTTTGGTTGTTTGATTTAAAATCAACTCACAAATTTGATTCAAATGATCAGTATAACTTTAACATATATTTCAATTCTAACAACCATAATAAATGCAAATGGATTAATTTTATTACAACATTCAAATTTTAATTAAATCACAAATAATATTTCTGTAAGTTTTTAAGTTTTTTTTTTGTTCATTCCATATTATTTACATATTCATCACCAAATCGTCATTTTTTTTACTGATATAACAACCACATAATTGAAAAGAGATTAACAGACTTTCCCAGCATTATACATGGATCATAAACTCGTTAAACCCAACTTTGAGGAACTAAATATAGTTTTATATGTTGTTATTTGGTCAAAAGAAAAAAAAATTATTTGGTCAAAAGAACAAAAATAGACTACCTTTATCTATTTATGGTACTGCTGTATACAAATATTTAGTCATGACTAGAGACCAAATCAATATTTGTTAGCTATACTCCTAAAGATAGCTATACTCCTAAACATAGATGGGTGCTCGTATTTTAATCAATCTAAAATTGTCAAAATTTATTGTAAATCAAATTACATGTGTGATATTTAAAAAAAAAAGTCGATGAATCTTTTTTTTTTTTTTTTGAACACAAAAGTCGATGAATTTATCGTAAATCTTTTTTGAAAAAAAGTCGATGAATCTGTAAGATAAAAATGACATCTTAAGTTTCAAAAACATTAAGAGACTAACTGTTTTTTCATTATCACTCACAAACACATTTTTGTCTGATAGCGATTATTGACATTTTGTAACAATCATAAAAACGCTATAAATCGCTTCAAATCATTTTGAATCTCTTAAAAATTAAAATGTTACTTCCGCTAGCATATATATATATATATATTATATAGATATAATTTTTAAAAATATTTTAAAAATTCAAATTAAAATTTTAAAAAATATTATAAATAAAAATATATAAATTTTTTGTTTTAATTAAATTTAAAATAGTATCATAATTTATTTATAAAAATTTTAAACTAAGAATATTCACTATAATTTTAAAACATTAATATATATACATATATAAGGATATATACATATATAAACCCAAAAAATATCATTTTAATTTTCAAAACAAATTTTATTGAAATTATACTTTCATCTAAATAAAAAAAATAAACATAATATTATTATTAATTATATTATATTAATTATTATATCTTATCATAATAATATATTTTTAATTTTTTTATAATATTATAATATATTAATATTAATAATTTATTATTAAACAATTACATGACCAAATCAATAGTTTCCAGATTCGCAAACTCTACTTGTTAAGATAGATGGGTGTCTGTTCTGTACTATAATACAAGGTAGTCAAATGCTATCAATACATTTGTAAGTAATTAGTATGTATACATGAGGGAATGCCACAAAAAAATATAAATAAAGATGATCATCTTCGTGATCAAGGAATGTATTAAATTTTATTTGATATGTAATCATGATTAAGTTTTAAGAAAAAAAAAAGATTTATGTAAAACTTTATAACATCAAATCATGTGACTTCCTTATAAACCATTCTATATATAGTAATTTAACTTCTAAAATAACTATAATATCCTATTGATATTTGTTTATTGTTCATAAATATTTTGATATTATATATGTTAATATATTTTTAAATAACATTCTCAGATTCGGTTATGATCTCATTAAAATATGTTATCAATATGTTAGATCATTTGCATTGTTTCTAAGGTCTTAAATTATAGCATATACGAATATAATATGGTCTAATGGTTTAGAAAAAGAGTTGGTTCTTACACCTAAGTTCAGTTTTGTTTTTTTTTGTGTTATAGAACTATATGAATCATCTAGTTCCAGACTTACGTACTGAGACATATTATTTCATCCTGATTCTTTTTATGGTGTAAAAAAAAGCAACTACTACTGTGAAAGAGACATCATCATCCTGAATTTTGAGACAATAAAAACACACAAACAAGTTAACAAGAGGAGAAAGAAAATTGTAAATCTTTTCATATAAAAAATAAATAAAATAAGTCATTTTCTCATCTATAAATACTCTAGACACACTCTTCACATCGATTCGATTTTCCCCTCACCAATCCTCTCGATCATTGGAGGAAACTAAAAAGGAAAAAAAAAAATCGAAATAAGAATAAAAACAATTTTCCTTAAAAATAAGGAAACTATAAACTTTGAAGAAAATATACTTTAAAACACAATCTCTTTCACTTAAAGCCCCCTAGAGAATCTAATCCTCCCATTACTCTTTTAAGGATCGGTGATTCTCTAAAAAAGGGTAAACGCACGAGCATGGCGGCAGCGGTTGCGACGGGGGTTGCACCGTCGACAATGATTGATCAAGTTCCGAGTCCAACGGCGGCTCAGACATCGGTTCAGGTTCCGGTTTCCGTACTGGTTCAGTCTCCAGTGGTAGCGGCTGATCAAACGCATCCGAACTCATCGCTCTACGTGGGAGATCTAGACCCGAGAGTGGCCGAAGCACATCTGTTCGATCTGTTCAAACATATCGCTAGTGTTGTCTCGGTCCGAGTCTGTCGCGATCAGAACCGTCGATCTTTGGGATATGCCTACATCAATTTCAGTAACCCTAATGATGGTACGTAAATATTACACGTTACGTTATCGCTTGAGGCTCGAGTTAGTGTTTCATGTAATAATTAAAACATACTCTCATTGCATTACAATAAAACTTCATATTCATATTTTTTTTTTTGTTCTTTTAAAAAAAAAAACTTCATATTCTACTATTCATGCAAATCACTATGTTCCAATATCATGCTATTTAATTATAGTCAGTATATTGTAACACTGATGCATCATTGATATGTATCGTTTGAATACATGACTAATCTTGTATTCATATGCATCCCAAGAGATTAGTTTTTATCTGTTTGAGCTTTGGGATCTATTTCTGAGTCATTAAAAAAAAAAAAAATCATGCATTCATATATGTTGTTCATGCAACTTTTCTATAATGATTCTTTAATTAATAGAAAAAAAACTTTTCTATAATGATTCTTTAATTAATAGAAAAAAACTTTTCTATAATGATTCTTTAATTAATAGAAAAAAACTTTTCTGTAATGATATGCTTGACAAAAACGTGATTAATTAGAGCATGGTTATTGAGGGTCTCTCAGAGCGGATTTTTTAACGGGATTTAAGAGATAGTCTCTACGTCTCTTAAATTCTAAGAGACTTCTCCTAACTATTTTTGTTAAAAGCTAAGAGACGTCTCTTAAATTCTGAGACGTCTCTTAAATTCCGCTAAAAGACCCTCAATAAACATGCTCTTAGTATGTTTGTGCCTTTACATATGTCTTATAGTAGATGCAAGCTAGTCTTTTACTTTTACAATAACGATCTTATATATATTTGTAAGCTATTTATTTATATGATTGGTTAAAATTAATAAACGTGATGATTTATTTTCCTAGCTATCCGCGCAATGGAGGCCTTGAACTACACTCCCCTCTTCGACAGGCCCATCAGGATCATGCTCTCGAACCGTGACCCTAGCACGCGAAAGAGCGGCAAAGGAAACATTTTCATCAAAAGCCTCGACGCCTCTATTGACAACAAGGCCCTGTTCGAGACCTTTTCGAGTTTCGGAACCATCCTCTCATGCAAAGTTGCAACTGACGTGACCGGACAGTCCAAGGGATACGGGTTCGTGCAGTTTGAGAAGGAGGAATCTGCTCAAGCAGCAATTGAGAAGCTAAACGGAATGCTAATGAACGACAAGCAAGTCTACGTGGGACACTTCATCAGACGCCAAGAACGTTCTCGAGACGAAAACGCACCCCCTACACCGCGTTTCACTAACGTGTACGTCAAGAATCTCCCCAAGGAGATTGGTGAGGACGAGCTTAGGAAGACGTTTGGTAAGTTTGGATCGATTTCGAGTGCGGTTGTGATGAGGGACCAGAGTGGAAACTCGAGGTGTTTCGGGTTTGTGAACTTTGAGTGTGCGGAAGCAGCGGCGCAAGCAGTTGAGAAGATGAATGGGATTAGCTTAGGGGATGATGTGTTGTTCGTTGGGAGGGCTCAGAAGAAGTCTGAGAGAGAGCAAGAGCTGAGAAGGAAGTTTGAGCAAGAGAGGATGAACCGGTTTGAGAAATCTCAAGGAGCAAATCTGTATTTGAAGAATCTTGATGATAGCGTTGATGATGAGAAACTCAAGGAGATGTTCTCTGAGTTTGGAAATGTAACCTCTTCCAAGGTAATAATAAATAACAAAAATAATGCATGCAAATGTCTTTTATTTTATTTTATTTTATTGATGTTTGAACACAAGTCCTCTAATAATATGTGAAAGGTTATGGTTAATCCACAAGGAATAAGCAGAGGGTTTGGTTTTGTTGCTTATTCCAATCCTGAAGAAGCTTCAAGAGCCGTGAGTTGCCTAAAGCTTTTTTTTACTCTTTCTCTTTTGACATCTGAGATATATGAAGTAATATTTATAACAATGCAGCTGAATGAAATGAACGGGAAGATGATAGGAAGGAAACCACTTTACATAGCTATTGCGCAGCGCAAAGAAGATAGACAAGCACACTTACAGGTTTCTGAATCAAACTCTCTTTATTCGCATTCATTTTTTTTAAGAAAATGTAGTGTGACTGATTACATCTTGCTTTTTTCAGGCGCTGTTTTCACAGATTAGAGCACCAGAGTCAATGCAATCTCCAATGACAGGGTTTAATCATCCACGAGGTGGACCAATGCCTCAGCACATGTACGTAGGCCAGAATGGGCGTCCAAGCGTGGTCCCATCCCAGCCCATGGGATATGGATTCCAACCTCAGTTCATGCCCGGGATGCGTCCAGGTTCTGGCCCGGGCAACTTCATCATGCCTTATCCTCTTCAGAGACAACCTCAGGCCGGTCCTAGAATGGGATTCGGCCGCGGTGCTACTACTTACATACCACATCACATCCAACAACAACAGCAAGTATGTTAAAAAACTAACATAGTTTTGTTTATAGTTGGTAAGCTAATCATGAGATTGAATTTGTGTTTGGATATTAGCAGCTTATGCACCATAACCCGAGCCAGGGAATGAGATATATGAATGGTGCGGGTAACGGGAGGAACGGAATGGACTTGAGTGTTTCACAAGGAATGTTGCCTCCAGTCATGCCTTTGCCAATTGATCATGCTTCTTCAATTGGTCTTGTTGCTCCTCAGAAAGCTCCTCTGCTTCCAATCTCTAAGCTCACTTCTCTCTTAGCTTCTGCTAGTCCAGCTGATCGCACACGGGTTTGCCCCTTCTTTCCTTTACATTTAATTATTAAAAAATCCATATATAGCTTTATAACATCTTTAAAAGAACATGTTAAAAAGAGATTGGCAAGTTAATGTAACATGTAAATTGTGACATGGTTGGAGTCTACAGATGCTCGGAGAGCGACTATACCCACTTGTGGAAAGGCAGGAACCACTTCACGTGGCTAAAGTGACAGGAATGTTGTTGGAGATGGATCAAGCCGAGATATTGCACCTGATGGAGTCACCAGAGGCACTCAAGTCTAAAGTTTCTGAGGCGTTAGATGTTCTCAGGCTATCTGCTGATGCACCTGATCATGATCTCGGTTTCTCTACCACCGACTGAAATCTCCACCCTCTATTTTCTTTTGCGAGTTTTATACTCTGCAAGTCTTTCTTTAGTCTTTTTTTAATTAGCAACTTTCTATTTATTAAAACAGTTTATGGTTTTGAGTCTTTTAGCTTAATATTTGGTCCATTTTTATTATAGAGTTTATGTTCCGTACGATGATGATTTTCTTAATAATGCATGTCATTAACCCGCGATTGGTCTTTTTAGTAGTCTTGAAAATTAACTTGGTCGTCTTCGTATAAACACATCGTCTACAATTATGTTCAACAGTAGAGTGGTTTACTGATATGGGCATCCAAATAAGGATGTGTACAGAAATGAATTTATTTGAATGTGTCCTACTTGAATTTGTGGTTTGCATTTAACATTCTTGATGGTTGACAGCAAATCCATTGTCCGACATAGCTGAATCCATAGAAGCCTACCATAAGAACCCACCAGTCTAGAAGAATTATCTAACCAGTCTTAACTGGAAGCAACAGAGCACATGTATAAGCACCACATGGCTGTAACATTGCTCTTTGCTTGTGAGTTGTGATGCTGACGGAGTCCATGTTGGCCATTCAGACATGACGGCTGATCTAGTACGTTCTCTTCTTGGCCCGGACAAGATCATTGGTGTCTCATGTAAGACACAAGAACAAGCTGACCCAAGCATGGAAAGATGGTCCCTGACTACATTGGGTCAGGAGGACGTTTTCCAGCCAACACTAAGGCTAAAAATCGTACAATAGGACTTGATGGGCTCATAGAAGTATGTAAAGCATCAAAAGCTACAAGTTGTTGCCATCGCAATCTCGAATGCTGAGTCTATTATGCTGATAGATGCACCGAATCTAAGCTGTTGTATCAGCTTTGTTTGACCAAGAGTGTGTTTTGACTCAAGCTAAGAAGTAGCTTAAAGAGAGCTTGTAAGCAAAAGGTGTTTTACTTCTAAGTTCTTACGGTTACACAATGCTGGTAATCACTCAACTAATCTTCCTCTCTATTGATACTTTTGCATCTCATCCAAGAAAAATGTAACAACAAATACTATACCCTTGAACAAAGGGTACTTTTAACTGCCTCTACATACATAGCCACTGACATTAATACAAAGAAGATAGATTCTCCTGATATATCCCAGTTTATCTTTAGTGTGCAGTTGATTTTGAACCGAGCTCAACATGCCCATTCTCTGCACCTCTCCTCTTCAGCACCTGCAAAACAACAACCACATGAGGAAAAGGGAAAGAATTGCTTGCAGCATTGATATATATATATATTACCTCTACAGTAGCCTTAATTGCCGATTGCTGCCTATTGTGTTTTTCAAGTTTGCATCCTCCACACCAGCTTGAGAAATCTTTTTGGTATCTCTTTGCCTCTCGAAATGTTGAGCTATACGTGAGAGATAGACATTGGAAATTCCCATGAACAAGGTTAGATGGTTCATGAAACATTTGATAGTAGCATTTTGTAAAATTAACTTTACCTTCTACACCACATAATCAAGTTCACTAGGCGTCCACAAGTTATAGCTCTAGCACCATGGCGGTGGCGTCCATGATGAAGAACGGCTTGACCAGGTACCTGTGAGTAGTCATAATTTTCCTACACAAGAACTAACTAAGTAACAATCTCTTTACTAGTGAATGGCATGCACAACAACTGCTTGATTGGGTTGGTTGGTTTTCACTAGTACCTTGATTTCAGAGTTCACATGGTTATCACATCTCACACCTCGAAAGTACAGCTCTCCACCAGAAAACTGATTACCCAAGCAGACATTCAAAGTAACCTCTGAATCATCCACATGGAACCCTAAAACCAATTAGAAATCAAGTTTTAGATATATATTCTCACCACTCCAAAATCAAACAAGACCATTGTGGAAGCCTCCCAGTAGTACTTACCAAGATCAGTATCCCTATACTTTCCATACTCAATAGCATAGCCATGGTGGGAATCTAAACCGGTTCCACAGACTTCCGGGAACAAAACTGACATACAATACATACATACATCAAATAAAACTTGTGCAAACAAATCCCAAAATAAATAAAAAATAAAAAAAAATCTGCAACCTCGAGATATAGGACTTATGAAGTCCTCAAGCAACTTCTGGAGCATGCCATCAAGGCCAAAATCATCGAGAACGACACCGTATTTGTTTATCGTGGTTGGTCTCATCATTGAGGATTTCGAATAATGGAACCATTTCTCCATATTTTCAACCTGAGCAAAAAACAAAAAATATATGGTTTAGAATCAGACTGAGAAAGACAGCACATTCTAAAAGAAAAACTTTGAACTCATAACCTCTGCTATTAACATTTGGCAGAACTGTGGCTTAAGCATATTAAAAGTGTAGATCCCAGGAGCTGCACGAACAATTACGCTTTTGAAATTCTCCTCCGATGTAACGGCGTCAAGAAACGAAGGGACGAAGAAGCTAGCAGGGTCTTCTAGAGTATAGAGCTCTTCATGTAGACGCTGAAAAAAAAAAAAAAAATTCAATGAACACAAAATCAAGACAAGACAAAAGACTCAATTTTTACCTGGTAAGAAGACAAGATGTTCTGTCTGTACTCTCTATGCTTCTGAACCTATTGCCCCAAAAAATAAAAAACGAAATGGGTGGGTTTACAATTTCAAGAAACAGAGTGAGAAAAAGGTCGAAACTTTTTTACCCGCATTCGTTCACTTTCAGGTGAGTATCGGAGGAGAAGGTCACTCATGGCACGAGCCTTTTCGATGCGTGTTGAACTGAGAAGATTCTCGGGCAAGAACCGCTCGAGAGACCTGAACAGACAAGGGTTAAACCCGCCAAGCTGCAGATCCTCATAGTGCTCCGGCTCGTGCTCCTCCTTGGGGGTTCTCCGGAGTTTCAATCTCGCCGCATTGAGTGTGGTTTCTGGGGAGTCGAGAGCCATGGATCTGAGGCGGTTTAAATTGGAATTCATGTCAGAGGAGGTCATTTCTAGGGTTTTTTTTTTGAAAGAGGAGATGTTGGTTTGTTTGTTTGGGGGGTTAGGGTTTCACATATAATTGTATTAGAAATTAAAAATTGTGAAGGTAACAGAGCATATATAATGGTAAATGAGAATTTTGTAGAGGATAAGTAGGTTTAGAATGTAATCTAAGAAAAATGAAACTATTGGAAGGAATAAGATTTTGGTGACACGGTGGATAAAGATTAAGCGTCTAACCGAGAAAAAATGGAATAAACGATTAGATTCATAAATTTATGTATAAATTTTTGTTATTATTAATTGTGGTGCGGTTTGTAAACATTTGAAATTTACATATATAAAAAAAAAAATTTCAATAACATGTGGATAACGATGATGAATTTGAAAAAAAAAAAGAAAAGATTATGGTTGTCATTATTTTTCAAAAATATGCATAAAGAAATCTGTTTTTTTCGTTTACTTGTTCAGTTTTTGATGTGTTTCTACTCATCAGTATTTAAAATTCCTTTGTTTAGGTTTAGGTTTAGCTTCCCTTGTTTGAGTTTTTTTTTTGTCACTAACCTTGCTTGAGTTTTACTTATCTTTTTCAGTTAAAGATACATGTTTCAATTGTAGTTAGAGCTTTTATTTAGAGTTAGTTCTCCCTAAGTTATTGGTTGTTTTTGAATTGTATATCTATGAAGAAAGTTGGGTAAACAATTATTCCATATCAAACATATTGTGATATGTTCAATTTATATTTGATTTATATAACAGTGTAAAAACATGTTTTTGACTATTTTGTTTATTTTAAAAAATTACAGCTAATATAGTAACTGGTGTATAATTTTACCAAAAAATAAACAATATGTATATTATTTTGAAACTTTAAAAAGTATAGATATAGATGTACTCGCCGCCCCTGCTTCATTGTAACGGTCAGTCATTGATTTGATGATTGATAGACCAAACAAAATATGTAAATGTAAGAACTGATGCAAATGTAAAAAGTCCAAATTTAAAAGTCATCAGGTATTTAAAGAAGGAAAAATCATATATAGAGTCATAGACTTAAATTCTTGTCTTTGTACAGAGCTTATCTACAGAACTAGGCAACATGCTCAAAGATATCAAGTACTGAAATATTCGCTGGCAGTTGAGTATCGAGAGAAGAATCAAGCGGCTGATTGTCTTGTAAAAGGATGAAGCATAGTAAGACATGATGATACCACTGAGAAAGGAAAAGACTTTTAATAAAATCAAATTCAAGTTGAAGCAATAGTGATTCCAAATCTCTGACAATGAAGAAAAAAAAAAACAGATCACAATGTACAGTTACATAATAAACCAAGAAT
Source organism: Sinapis alba (assembly GCA_012274485.2). Classification (NCBI taxonomy): domain Eukaryota; kingdom Viridiplantae; phylum Streptophyta; class Magnoliopsida; order Brassicales; family Brassicaceae; genus Sinapis; species Sinapis alba. The sequence goes on along the minus strand of MU106345.1, from coordinate 56,688 downwards.
TAGGAATGAGAAATTAAAAACTGCACATATGTTATATGACTTATTCTTTTCTTTTTCTTTTTTTGATCAAATGTTATATGACTTATTCAACTTTTGAAGTTAATCAATTTACAAAAGATGATCAGGAGGAGGTGGCAGCATCGGAACAAGCGAAATTAGTGACGGCGTCAGGCCCAATAAGCTGAATCGCAGCCTTATCATAAGCCCAAGCAGCTTCCTCAGCTGTCTCGAATGTCCCAAGCCAGATGCGAACTGGCCTTCCGTGAGCTTTACCGCACCTGATCTCCGCCGCCCATTTCCCCCACGGCCTCTGCCTCACCCCTCGGAACTTCCTCTTCCTCCTCATCTTAAACCGCGTCTTCTTGCCGCGATCGCGATTGTTATCGGATGCCCCGTCGATGACGATCTCGTTCACGAACCTCTTCCCTCGGCGACGCGGCGGCGCCGATTCGGTGCTTCTCTCTTCGTCTTCGCTGCTAGAGGAATCGGTGGCTTCCGCGTCGGTGAATGATATCCTCACGATTCTCTTCATCCTCACGCCGTGAAAATTGGAATTTAACGGTGTTTGTGTCCGATCACTAAAAAGAAAATATTGGGAAGGATGTGTTTTTTATTTCATTCCTGGCTTGCGCTATACTCCAATCCCATTTTTAAGTCGGTTTTGAAACATAGCGACAAAAATAAAACTGCAGGGTAAATAGAAATTTGTTGTTGGTAACAGATGAAAATGAAATACCATCAAAAACTAAAATGTGGCCCGATATAAAAGTAGACCCACTCTTTAGAGATAACACAAGTGGTCATGTTAACGGCCCAAACACTAATTTTATGTTTACTTTCCAGTTTGATAGTTTAAGACCATTTGTGCTAAAAAAAAAGAAGACCATTTTTAATTGGTTCCTTCTATTTTTTTTTCAAAATAGAATAATTTTATAATAAAGTTAATTTATATTCCAGGGATATTATATTTTAGAATAAAAATAAAATGATAAATAAGAATAAACAAATTACTCTACTATAGATTAAACTATTTTTATTATAGAATAGAATATAAAATAAAGTTGGATTAAAATATTTTACTCTAAACTCAATTTTAGAGTGAAATATAAAGTGGAGTTGAAAATGCTTGACCGTATATATATTCTTTAGCTCAAACAAATCAAATTAAGGTTCGAAATCCACTATTGGATCAAACCCATAGCTTTTGAAGATGTTGTGGAATTCAGGTTCATAATCTTTTTAAAGTTTTGAGTCATCCATTAAAATAAATTTGTACACCAAAGGAAATTTGAATTCGAAAAAAACATAAACCAACTTATTTGCATTACTAGTAGTTAGCAGTTAATACTTTGTTTCCTTGACAACTTTGTGAAATGACTGATGAGAAATAAATAAATGTACACGACAGAAGAGATCATTGGAGCAACTTGGAAATGGAACATTAACGCGATGTCTTCAGAACATAGAGAAAGTTCGGTGAGAGTTAAATAAGAGAGGCAATCGCTTAGTGAAAGCTGTTAGAGCATGTCCAACGCGGGATCTTTAAGGGGAATCTTTAGCAAAAAAATAATTAAATAATCAGTGGATTCCACCAAAACTTAAGAATTTGATCTTTAAAATTTCTAAATAAAGATCGATCCTTGCATTATTTGCGACACGTGGTGACACGCGATTGATTGATATATATTTTTTTTAGTCCAAAAAAAAAATCAAAAAAAAAAGAAAGAAGTTAAAGACTCCACAATGGATACACCATTGTGGATACTCTTATGTTATCCTTAGGACATCAATGCATGGTACGTTCGATTTTTAGGAAGTTTTGTTGTCATGTTACCCATGTGAAAGAAACATAGGCACAAGTTAATGTTACTCATTAACCGGTTCACTTGTCGGAGACCTCGAACCGGTGGTTCGTGGTTTCGCCGACAGCCACCATCACAGTATCACCTGTCAATTCTCTTTTCTTATTATTTCTTAAAAACACTTTTCTCCTTTTTCCAAATAGAAAGTTTAAAATGATGTATACTGGTACTGGAATAACGATTATTATGGTGGTGGTGGTGTACCACGTGATAATGCAGCCACGCACACGAGGACACCACCATTCCTTCTGAGTTCTATTCATGTTATTATCAACTTTTTTATAACCATTTATTTATCCAACTTAATTTCTCTAATTATGAGTTAGATCTACTGTTCGACCAGATTTTCCTCTTGTTGAAGTGCTATTAATTATCTCTATATTTTGTTCGAAGACAAACTCGTATAGTACGTACTAAATTAAATCCCAAAATAATTTATAAGGAGAAAAACATGACTTTTATTGAAAAGATTACAGTTGGATAGTTAATAACTCTAATCTGAAGTTTTTTTTTTGTGGATAGCTTGTTAATTATCATTATTCTACTAATTTTACCCGTATATCACATACATATATCTGCAAGTTATTTTTAGGATACGGGACAATGATATTAGTTACGTATGAAATAAATGCATACGAGAAAATGCAAAAGGCATGCAAATGGCAATGTTATTGTTAACTGAAAAAAAAACGTGAAAAAACGGGAAAAAAAAGAAAAAAAAAACGAAAAAAAAACGTGGGAGATAGAGAGTTTTCTGCACTCGCCGATCACTCTTTGTGATCCACACGGAGTTTCCTCCAGAGGTACAACGAGATGGATTAATGACAACGTTGCTTTCTTCTTCTGGGTCCATTCCTTTCTATGTTAGAAATGCATGCAAACTTTATTCAAAAATAAATGCTAAAAAATACTCCTATTACTTGTTCAATGACTAACTTTATTTTTAAAAAAACGGATGATCGGTACATTTTTAATACCAACCCATATCATTAATACAATTCCCTTCCATCATTTTGTTTGCTGGCTATTTCTGATTCCTAAAGGCATTTTCGATAATAGCAAGAAATAAAACTACTACTACTATCATTTATTTTTTATGTTTTTAAGTGTCATTTTAGTTTTTTGCACACAAATTAAGAAAATATTTAGTTTTCTATATTTTTTATATAAAAATATTATTACCCATACACCTAACCATATTTCAACTAATAGAAAATTAAACTGGAAAATAAAATTAATAAATTATGCATTAAAAATAGAAAATGATACTCTTTATGAAACAAAAATAAAATCTCAAAACGACACTCTTTGCGAAACGGATAGAATATTAACTAAGAAAACGGATGACAATGGCTGGTTTAATCTCTTATTGTTGATTATTTGTTGCAAGACTTTTTCGTTCTCTAGAAGGAAAAGATGAGCGTTAATTATGTTCCCTTCTACTTCGGCATCTAATTCAATACATACATTAATTCGGAACCCAACGATCATTCACTCAACGACGATATTCAAAACTTATACAGTGCTGAACCAATTATCTGTCATATATTTCCCTGTCATTATATGTTTCTATTTCAACCGAAACAAAGGGAATGTCTTTATCTTACAAAATTTGAATACAAAATTCAGATGCAAGTATATAACATTATTAACATAATACTATAATTTTTTTGCTCCTCGCAGGATATTAATCGATAGGATTCAAGAAAAAAATGTTTCCATAGGGTTTAAGACAGTGTGTGTTGGTCCTTTCTTCACAGCAAAATAATGAGTAGTGGTCGGAGACTCTACGTGATTAATATTCTGTGTGTCTTTTTAAAATGCATCATTTTAAATAATTTTCTATTTTCTGTAACTTTGAACAAGTAGATTCAATACATGCAATCAATATTTTTTGGAGTATACATATCATTTTAAAAAATCATAACATAACATATATGTATCTTTCTAAAACAGAAAGAATACATTAATATATAGTTTGGATGACAAAAAAAAAGTAGTAACAATCTAAAGTGACTCCATTGGCAAAATGTTAAGTTTCATAAGAAGGTTGGATGGTTGATTTGTTTTTCCCTCTGATACTATCTATAAGTTGACTTCAAAAAATTCCCCTAGTCGTATGCAAATTATGTGATTTGTTTTTGACAACAATTATGTGATAATTGTATAAAAAATCAGTAACTACAACCTCGTTTTTTCATATTTCAGATTGATATTCTTCATTACTTTTTTGCTACACGATATTATACAATATTGGTCGTTAGAGACAAACATTGAACAAACCTACTAAACTACTTTTGCGGTGGTTGTAGGCTGCCAAACATGCTATCGCTGTCTAAGCGGTCATGTCAACAGAAAGTGTTAAGTAGAACCGATAATGATAGTTCATCAATATCATATATGTTATTGCAACTAGTTGATCATCTTATCTAATAGAATTAGAGATTAAATAATGATATAATTGGTGATTTATCCAATATTTTTAAAAAACGATGATAATGGTAGTTCAAATCGTTTCTTTACGAACAATGAATGCAAGATGAGTAATGATAGCATACAAAACCACACTTTCCGCAGAAACAACCTACACACTCGGTAATAAAAAACTCAAACTTCTTAACACTAGCGCAATGACTACCTAATTGATCAGACAGTAAAAATGCAAAATCAGATATATCATCAGACGCCTTTTCTTTTGTTGGTTGCTTTGTCTTGTTGCCCTTGTTTCGCGCTTCTTGTCTCTACCATTGTCATCCTCATCTAATCTCTATGAAATATTGAAAAGAAAAAGGCTTTTGGATCCTCAAATCAAATCTTGGCCACTAACTAACTTTACTAAACCTCGTGTTACATTCTCTAGTTTTATTCAACTAAATTTGGAAATTTGGAATTTTCTTGTTTTTCTGAAGCAAAACCTCTCCATTACAGAGCTTATAGCCCAAGTAGAATGTAGTAAACAAGTGCGATTGGTAGTGCAATAAGCATTCCAAATATTACCCTGCAATATCAACATTAGTAATAATTAATACGCATGGTTTTTTTTTCTTTATTCAATATAAAATACTTACCCTGTACTTAAGATTTCCGGATGAACATTATATTCTTTTGCCAACACAAATGGCACGATTCCTTGAGGCAATGCAGCCTACAAAGCGGTACAACAAGATCTCGTTTAGTGGTTTGTTATAATGAAATTATCAAAGTTGTTTTAGCCACATCAATTATATTTACTTGAACTATGGCCACACGTAGTAGATCTCCATGTAATCCAATAGCCATGGCAGCAACGGCCATTACTACTGGTCCTGACAAGAACCTCACCGCCATTGCAAAAGTTGCCGTAGAATTTCCACAAGCGATTAATTTAGGTTGCAATGCCATGAACAACCCTTAACCATTTGTGCAACCAATTAATTAATTTTCACCCAAACACAATAAATAATGATAGGATATATCATGTAAATGCAATATGAACCCAATAAATGATTATAGGATACATCATGTAAATGCAATCTAAATCCAATAAATGATGATTGCTATACGTAAATGTGAATGTAATGTAAACTCCAGTTAACTTCAGTTTTTTCTACAAAAAAAAAAAACTTCCAGTTAGTATCGGGGACCACGACAACAATCAAGAACACGAGCTATGTCCTCACGCACGACTATTTATGTAATATATGACGTCTCGTCGTTGCTACGTGTCGGTCGGATGAGGCCACCTCAAAAAATCTAAAAATACCAAACCAATTTTTGACTATCAACCAAAAAATGCAAAATCTTGCGTACCAAGACGGAAACAGAGTGAAGAAGATGGGACTCACCCAAACTGAACATTGCCATACCAAGACCAGCATCAGAGAGGATTGAGATTGATTGCTGAATGATTCTAGGCATTTCCACATTCCAGCTTACATATTTCATCATTATACAATCATCACAAACCCGTTTATAACCTCATATTAATATGATAAATTTTCTAGGATACCTCTTTTTAATTATTTTCACAAAAATAGTTTTAAGAAAAAAAATTCTAGAATAATTATTTTTAGTTTATTTTCACAAAAATAATTTTTAAAGAAAAAATGATTAAAATGATTCATTAAAAATATATATACATTTATAACTCTATGGTTAACTAATTTAGATTTAAGGTTTAGAGTTATGGGAATAGGGTTTTGGGGTGAAGTTTCAAATATTAAAAAAATTAAAATAAAATTAAAATTTTTAAAATAAAAAAAAAACTATTTTAATTATTTTAAAGCTATTTTGTGATAAAAACTTTTAAAAATATTATTTTAGAGAATTGTCCTAAGAGCATCATTAGCAACAAGTCTCTCAAACTAAATTTCTAACACTTTTATATTAATATTTTAGAATAATTTAAGTGAATATTAATTTTAAAACTGTAAAAAGATATTATGTGGTTAAATGAATAACAAGTGTTATATTAGTCTCTTAGAAAAGCTAATTAATCTCTTTATAAAGAGACGTTTCTTGTCATTTTACCACTCTCTCTGCTACTGTTATTTAGTTTATTATTTTTTGTAGGAAGAGACTTAGCCAAACGAAGACCGCTGCGGATGCTCTAATAATATTGATAGTTAAGTTATTGATTCATTCTTTGGTTAGTTAGTTACCGGAAAGCAACGAGAGCCCATATGAGACCAATGAGACTGGAATAAGTGTTAGGGTTCCTGATGAGTTTCCTCCACACCATTATCAGTATCAACCTAGTCATCACAGTCGCGGGAGGCATATGGTTTACTTGTCCAGTTTCCACCGCTGCTCTAGGGTTAAAGTCTATATTCCCCGGACCAGTAGCTGTCATTATAAGCAAATTAGTTTAAGATAGTGTCAATCTAGTTATATAGAGACATAACTAAATTTATTTAACAAAAAAAAACCTTCAGTTTCTGCGTATTGGGGAGGATCAGAGACTATCATTCGTATCTCTTTTGCTCCCTGGTCGGATCCTTCGGCTTGTTCGTTAGCTCCGCTATCAGCTCTCTGCGAAACGGGTGACCCATTGGAGCCCCGGATGAACATATGGGGCTCCTTACCATCATGACTACTAGACTTCCCTCCGGTATGATGGTTTTTGCTAACGGTTTTATTACCAACTGAGGAGGAGAACTCCGCATTCAGGTCTGGGTATGACCCGGATGTACCCGGGTCATACCCTAACCCAGGCGACGAAGCCATACCACAACTCACCTCAAAATTTGAATGTCTAGGAGTTTGTCTCCTACACGACTGAACGGAGAACACATCCGTCGGACCAAAGTTCGAGAGACGGCCACCGGAAAATCCCATCACCGAGTAGAAGTCCGAGTGGTTGAAATTAGAACCTCTCGGAGTCGTGTTAAGGCTGTAAATCTCAGCTCCGGTGATATTCGAGGGACGTGGAGTCATACTTGGACAACATAAAGATCTCCGGGAAGCGTTTGAATTCCTCACCGTGACGTGTAACTTCCCATCACCTCCGATCTCAGCGTCCGTTTCAAGTAAGTCGTTCCCGTCCAACGAAACGACATCGGAATGGACTTTGAAAGAGACTATACAAGCAGCCGTCTCCGGGAACTGCTCCATGATCAGAATCTTAGCTCCTCTGTACTCAAATAAGAAGAGGAGAAGCGTATACCAGATTATACACTGGAGAACAACGACCTGGACCATGAGCGAGCCGGAGTACTCGCCGTACATGGCGTTCAACAGAGGGATACCCATCACGAGCGTGTTGGGAAGCGTAGAGAGGGAGAAGAGAGTGATGCTCCACTCGAGACTACCTGAGCGAGTCAAGTTAACCCACATGGCTAGAAGAGTGAGCATGATTAGTTTCTGGAGAGTATCGGCGGCGATGAAGCGGAGATTCATGGCGTAAGGGTTGTTGGTGGAGATGAAGTGGAAGGAGAGGATAGGGACGGCGAATATGGCGACGAAGCGGTTGATTCCTGAGCATTGGTCCGGTGAGAAGATTTTCCACCACCGGACGGAGCCGTAAGCGAGGATCATAGCCACGTAGAGTGGGATCACCGCCGTGAGGACCGTGTAGAGGTCGTGCCATGTGATCATTGTTATCACCTGAGGAGTGGCAAAAGTGTAATTTTAAAATGTGGGAAACGCAATGAATGTGTTTGAAGTCAGAAGAATAGTGTCAGTCTCTCTATACTATGTAATGACGAAAGCTTGTCAGAGAGGGAATAAGATTTTTTGGGTATTATTGTTTTACGAGAGAATACGTCCCTTTACAGCTCTTTATATAGCAAACATATGACGAGTTTTAAAGTTCATATTTAAATATTTTACACGTTTTTAATATTTATAAAAAAAAGTAGTATAAAGTATTTTGTAACCCTTTTCAAACTACCTGTTTCTGAACTTTTCCCTAGTTTATGAAAGGATACTATAGAAAAAATATATCACATAAATTCCATTTAATGTATTGTTATGGATTGTGTTTGAAATTATAGGCTATGTAGTATGTATGAGGAGTCATGAATTTGTTTTGAAATTCAGTTAGAGTGGATTGTGTAAACTTGGTGGAGTATTAATGCATATGTTTGTGACAAATCACTTATTTGGCTAAACATGTTACTTTATATATTTCTTTTACGTAAATACTTCGTATTTTTTTCTTGACATCATGTATATTTGTATTTGAAAAATGTTAACATGTTTTAAAAGTTACGTTTATAAGTTTACAGCTACTAATAATGTTTTAAAAGTTGTAACCATAGTTTATCATATAGTGATTTAGCCATATCCAGCTTATCATATGTTCAAACACCAAGTTCCCACTGTGGGATAGAATGAATCGATTCGTACGAATAGGTTACTCAACCTCAAAAAGATAAGCAAGAAAAGAGGTGCGTTAAATTGATTTAACTGACATGACTATATGATTTTTGTTTTCTCTTCTATAACCATATAAGTTGGATAAGCAAACGTTCAGTTTAGACTATTTGAAAGTGTTAATAGTGGGTAATGCCTTGGTGGTGATTTGAACACATGACTAAGGAGTTAATGTATTGATATTATCATTAATTGGCAGTATGAATTTAGGGTTCGGCTTAAGTGGTTGATATGGTTGGCTGTAGCAAACTATCAGTTTATCCTCTATTATTAATCGGAAGATATTCTAAACTTTGTTCAAACAATGTGATTTTTTGGGATAGTTCACTCTATAACATTTCCTATCGGGACTGACCGAATAACCGATAGGATATACTAAAAATATGTATTGATATAAATTGCTAAAGCAAGGGAGTGCAGTATTCGCCAAACTTGATTGATCTAATTCTAGTTGGTGGAAATTATCTAATGAAATTTGATTGGGTAGCATAGAATCTATAGACGTGTTTTTAAATGTTACTGGATCATTTCATTGTTTCTGTGGTTAGAATCTATAGACGTGTTAAAGTCCTTTTTTTTGCTATGATTGGGGAAAACAAAGAAGAATCCAAAGTAAAAATAACCTCTCTATAGCGTTTTTATTTTGATGTATGGATGAGAAGTACTTATGTAGGTGGGAGAAATTAATCTCGATGATATTTTTCTTAAAAGATACTGAACATGACGATCGACTCTGATGGGCCTGGGCTGCGTATAAGTCCAAGTCCGTAGAACCCAACACAATCTTCCCCTTAAACCCTACGGTAGAATCCCAACTTGATCTTCCGCTTAACCCAAAATACTCATTTATTTCAGACCGAATATCAATATTTTTAGAATCAGTTATGCATGTTTGAGTTTATTGGTTTCTAATATCATGTGAGGAATTACGAATTTTCAACTAAAACCTATAAACTGACGATAAATAAATCGGTTTTATATGTCTCTTCTATACTAGTTTCAGTTTATTTACTCCTTTGATGTGAACTTTCTAGCATTTACATGACGATGGATATATATATGTTAAATAAGAGCTCGAGGCTAAACCACAATTGCTTTTCTCAGCAGAGCTCTTGTCTCGAATTGGTAAATTATTAAGACAGGACACTACAAGAGTCATAGTGAGAAACCAGAAAATTGTGGAGTCATGACGGGCGTTCAGACTCTCGACCTAGAGATCCAAGTGAACATGACGGCCGATAGATTTTTCAACAGTTTCAAGAATAAAGAAGGAAACTTCACAGACAAGACAGAGGCAGTTTCTGTTCATCGTGACGATCTCAACTCCAACTCCTCGATTCAGATCTGGAACTTCATCGTAGGTATGTAATAACAACACAACTCTCTTTTTTTTTTTTTGGATTCTTGAAAAAGGGGTTCCTCTTCTTTATCAAGTTCTTGTATTCTATCGATTACTTTGGATTTATTATAGATGGAAAGATGGAACAGATCAAGGAGAAGATAGAGGTTGATGAAGAAAACAAGTCGGTTTCTTTCATAGCTATGGAAGGAGATGTGTTGGAGCATTACAAGAGCTATAAGATAACACTTGACGTTGTTCCTAGAGGTGATGGAGTTTGTATTGCCAAGTGGAAATGGGAATACGAGAAGCTAAACGACGACGTTCCACCCCCTACTAAATACATTGCCTTCGTTGCAGATTACACGCGTGACCTCGAGACTAGGTTACTGTCTGAATCATAAATTAACAACTCATCAACGTCGTCTTCGTGTTTCCTTGTTAAAAATAAATCAAATCTTATAGTCCCCTGTTTTGGTTCCTCTTTGGACTTGTTTACAGTCTATTTGTAGATAGAATGTGTTGGTGCAGTCTCTACATGCGCGAACTCAAATCAAGACACCGGTTTCTACTATCATCGAGAAGTTTTTGTAGATGGCTCTACTCTTATCTTTGTTTGATAGCCTCTTGTGCGGAGACACATCACTGAATCAATACCCACAATCATAGAGTACAAAGAATCTTTTAGTTGCTATCAACAAGTTGGTTTGATTCCTTCCCTTAAGGGACCATATATATTCCAACATTCCACAACTATCTTGTTATGAAATGATTCTTCCAACCTGAAGTTTTAACACATCTCCAACAATTATTTTATGGTATATTTCATTTCCATATATGTTTTAGGAGTTCAAAGTTACTTATATGAGATTTAAACATGATAGTGATGACATACCTATAACACAATGTTTACTATACATACCAAATGCTAATCTCAAAGTAGTTAAAGTCATAGATGATATATACATAATTCGACAATATATACTTCACAATGTTTTATATCAGCATGTACTCTCTCTGTAGATCTTAAGAGATGTAATATGAAAGTGTTACAAGTTATATCTATAACTTTGCTTTTGTGTGTGTTTGTATAGACATCAAACATGTCTTGATAATATTCTGCTATCTCTCTAGATTTCAAATATGGACTGTGTTAAATGTCTGGCATTGCATAGTTTTTTTTTTGTTTTTTTTTTTTGTTTTGTTCAAACATAGTTCTATCCCCTTTTATACACGGTAACTAATTGGATAAATAGGTGGTTAACTGAAAACAATTATGAAATCTAGCAATGTTAATACTTTACGAGAAATATTAATTGATATAATATTATTGTTTGATTAGTACTCTCACGATATACCCCTCTGAATCAGTGAATTGGAGTGGTAACATGCCTTGGATAAGTTTGGGTTTTGACTTTTTGAAAAAGAAAAAGAAATCACACCAAGCAAATGTCAGCGAGTAGACTCTTCATCCATACGTGACATTTAGTTTATAATAAATTAATAATCAAGGGTTGTTACCATTTTAAAAAATTATGTGTTTTTCTCTCAAAATTGCTGAAGTTGTCTACTAGTTAAGAATCAGTCTGATGCAACACTTAATGGAGATCAAGTTTATATACATTGAAGACATAGCAAGCTACATTCTCAGCCGCCGGCTGATGTGTGACCCCTTCTCGAAGTATTAAGATATACTATAAGACAACACAAAGTCATTGTGATAAACCAGAAAATTGTGGAGCTATGGCAGGCGTTCAGACTCTCGACCTAGAGATCCAAGTGAACATGACGGCCGATAGATTTTTCAACAGTTTCAAGAATAAAGAAGGAAGTTTCACAGACAAGACAGAGCCAGTTTCTATTCATCATGACGATACCAACTCCAACTCCTCGATTCAGATCTGGAATCTCATCGTAGGTATGTAATTACATAACTAATTTGAACTGTTCCGATGCAGGCTTGTTGATACGATTTTAATCGAGAGGGCTCCTCTTCTTTATCGAGTTCTTGTATTTTCATTGATTACTTTGGAATATTGGATTTATTATAGATGGAAAGATGGAGCAGATTAAGGAGAAGACAGAGGTTGATGAAGAGAACATGTCGGTTTCTTTCTTGGCTATGGAAGGAGATGTGTTGGAGCAGTACAAGAGCTATAAGATAACACTTGACGTTGTTCCTAGAGATGATGGACTTTGTATTGCCAAGTGGAAATGGGAATACGAGAAGCTAAACGACGACGTTTCACCACCTACTAAATACATTGCCTTCGTTGCAGATTACACGCGTGACCTCGAGACTAGGTTGTTGTCTGAATCATAAACATCTTATCAAAGTCTTCGAGTTTCCTTGTTAAAATAAATCAAATCTTGTTATGCAAGAATGTTTGTTTTGGTTCCTCTTGGGACTTGTTTACAGTTTTTAATAATGTGTGCATGACCTTATCATGCTTGAAATAAAATGTGATTAAAATATTGTTTTACGACAACATTTTTTTAATCATCCAGTTTAGACTTAGAAATAAATGTTTTTGAAGAAGATTACAGTATATTCATTATCTGTGTCTGAATTGTTATTGTGTTTTTGAATAAGATTACAGCTTATTCGCTATCTGTAAATTGTTATTTAAATTTAAAAAATTTACTGCTACACATAGTGCAAGTAAATATCTAGTTATATATATATGTTTATATTCTCCTACAAACATGCGAATTACCGTTATGATGCTTAATGCTCATATTTGGAACACCGTTTATAGCTATTATTGCTTGCTTGATACGTCTTAACTAGTAACTACCACTTCATTATTCGTTTAGTTACTAATTTTAAAAAAAGAAACTTACTCCCTCCGTTTCATATTATTTGTCGTTGTTGAGAAAAAATTTCGTTTCAAAATAAGTGTCGTTATAAAGTTTTAATGCAAAATTTATTAATAAAATTTTCCATTTTATTTTTTATTGAGTGAAATATAATTATGTAGATATGCAATTATGTTTTTATTTTAGAAATATATAAAATTATTTATTTTTAAAAAATGTGTACATAAGTATAAAACGACAAATAATATGAAACGAATTTCGTCTTAGCTAATTTTTTTTTTCAAAAGCCTAACGTGTGACACGTTGGTTCTTGTGGATTCATTTTTGATTTACTCACGCAGCACAATGGGAGTGCATATGCGGGTTAGTAAATTGAATTAAAACTGACCGTATCACCCACCTAGTAATAATAAATTCTGTACGAACAAAACTCACATCAACTGTACCGTATCACCCACCTAGTAATAATAAATTCTGTACGAACAAAACTCACATCAACTGTTAAAGACTAATGTGTAACAAATTTTATGTTACTCAAATATGAATTTAATTATTACTAGGTGGGCGATACGGTCAGTTTTAATTCAATTTACTATTGATTATAAGATTTTTAAAGTTTTTACAACTCAATACTTGCGAACTAATACTTTGGAAAAGTATTTTATATTCCATTATTATTGGAAATATTTTGAGCATAAATAGAATTTTAATGACTTCTACGTATAATAAAATATTATTTTGGTTGAAAAAAATCTAAATCTTACTTTAAATGATATTAAGTAAAATTTCAAATATTTGGCTGAATATCCCTCCCCCTATGTAAATGGCGAAGGGAAATACTTCATAATAAAATGTCATATATTTCAAAAAGAGAAAAATAAATAAAGACACATCATATTTTGAAAGTATCAGCCAAGATTTAAATTATGCAAATAGATTGAATTGAAGATTGAAAAATTAAATTAATCTCAAAGTTTTTGTTAACAAAAATCACATTTCTAATGTGCGTAGAGAATCTTTCACAAAATCTATTCACCATAAATAAGTGGTTTAAGATTTTTGTTTTTTTTAGAAAAGACTAGAAAAAGACATCTTAATTTTGAGTAAACCAACCTCCAACTTTTTTGACAAAAATACAACTGAGATTTCAGATAAACTAATAGTAAAATAATTTCTTTATTATTTTTGAAAGCTAATTCATATCCTACTAATGTTCAGTAAAAATCATACAACTGCATGCATGACATAATTGCATAAAGATTTCAACTATAAATATCACATATTGATTTCTTTTCTTTTCTTTTACAAAAACAAAAGCATGAGCAATATGAAAGAAACAAATAGGTGTACTCTTGTGGTACTGTTCGTATCATGTGTGTTTATGAGCATGATGAAAATGGGAGCTGGAAGCTATATTGGATATCCATCAATACGGTTTGGCGATGCTCCAGTTCGCTGTAATCCTAAACAACCTGCAACGTGCCACCCACCAGAACCTGCAAACCCGTACACACGAGGATGCGAAAAACATAAAAGATGTCGTGGTATTGCTCATCTACCAACTCTTTCCAACAAATACATAACACAACTGACCATGTCGGGAAAACAGTAATTCATACAAAACCCAATCCCTATATTGAATAAATATATCACATAGATAGCTTTTCTATATCATTTTCGTATCCCGAGTTATATATTCATATCATCCTATCATTTTGGTTTGACATCCTGTTATATCAAAGAACCAACCAGCAAATTTTAAAAATTTATTCGGTTTTTTTATTCAATTCGAGAAGCAAGAACCATCGGTTTGAAAAGTAGCAATTAAAGAAACATAATAGACTTAATTCTCTAAAAATAAAAACTAAATTACACCAAATTTTATCCAATTAGTTATGTTCTTTACCAAATTAACAGAAAAACGATTTCAGTTTAATTTGGAACACATAATAGTACCGAAACCAAACCGTATAACCTGAGTTTTGAACCAAAATAAAGCTCGGTTTAATTCGGTTATTTATACCAACCGGAAGAAAACCGTATGCTCTTGATTTATATACAAACCAACTCTCTCCTCTCACCAAAATCACAAATTCGATTTTTTTTTCTTCTTCCTCATTCTCCTCTCCGCTCATCTTCTTCTCCTCTCGTGAATGGTGGAACCTAATAATCCGACCGGTGATAATCTTATGCTCATCCCTCTATCTTCAGACTCTGTATTCGCTTTCGGATCTTGCAAGGAAGGCTGGTACCACCGTTGCATCGGCCTCGACCCGTGAAAAAAAGAAGATGTTGTTGTTGACGACGTACAACAAGCAGAAGAAGAGAGAGACGGTTAAGGGAAACCGGATCTTAATCAGCGTCACGTTTCTCGGTAGCGCCGGTCCGATCCGGTTCGTGGCTTACGAAGGAGATCTCGTCGCTAATGTGATCGACACTGCTCTTAAATGTTACGCTCGTGAAGGTCGGCTTCCGATTCTCGGATCTGATTTCAACGATTTCCTTTTCTATTGCCCCGTGGTTGGACCTGAAGGTATGATGAGATTCAATCAAATCGATTTCGTGTGATGAAAGTTTAGTTTTTTTTTTTTTTTTAATTTCTGTTTTTTTTTGGTATGTGTAGCTTTGAGTCCATGGGAAGCAATTGGGTCGTTGGGAGCGAGGAACTTTATGCTGTGTGAGAAACCAGAGGAGGAGAGGAAGAAGAAGGTTGTTGAGGAAGAAGACAATGGAAGGTCGAGTTTCTTCATTAATGGAGCTAGGAAAGGAAGCTTTAGGGCTTGGATTCACAAATCTTTCAGTCTTAAAGTCACTACTCATTAGACTTTGTTGTTGTCTTAATGTAACCTTTGAATGCTCGAGATTATTGGGTTTTGTGTCTTTTTTGTTCTTTGATTTCTCGTTTTGTTAAATAAGTGTTTGTCTTCTTATGTTCAAATTGAAACGTGCGTCTTTGTAATAAAATTTACGAGTTCTTATTTGGGTTTTGTCTGCAAAACCAGTTTAGGTTACAAGACATGTGGAAAAAGAACAATAAGTAAGAGATTAGTAACTTTGCTTCAGGCGCAAGTTAGGGACTTTTCCGGTAGAAACTTTCTTGGTTAATTGAGATTGGGATACTGAGAAAGTTATTTAGTATTTCCATGGAGTAATCAATCAACTATGTACTGTCTTTTTCATAATTTGATTAAAACATTGTTAATTTAGTCTTATTACTACATATAAACATGATGTATCCTAATTTGAAAGTATCTGGTTGGATTTTTCTAACACAACTATCTAGTACTAATATTTAATGGGATTTGAAGTCTCGGTCTCATGTTTACAGTTGAATAAAAATTGTGAAACCGTTGGCAAAAGATATTGAAGTTGATTTGACCTTTACATGTGAATACATTATCTAGTAGGTTTGGACGGTCGATGGCGAGTGGAGTCGATCCTTCTTGACTCTTGCAAACACATTGGGGCCATCTATTTCGAGTTATCCACTGTTTTTTTTTTTTTTTTTACATTCATTCGTCAAAGTTTTCTTTCTTTTTTTTCTAACGGGTTATCTGGTTTTGTTAGAGTATTGACAAGGATTTATGCCTCGTGGGGTCGACGAGAAATCACACCAAAAAGAACAATCATATTACAACATGAAGATAGAAACTAGTAAGTTGAATTTATTGATATGCATGTGAGCTGGAAAATGCTGCCTTTTTAATACTCTCTGATGACAAAGTTTTTGAAACCTGACCATAGGAAGAATTAGGAGAGGTTAGGCTGTTATATTCATATTTATTTTCACTAGAAAAAGAATTACATGTCTTATTGAAATGATGATTTCTTAATTTTTGTTATCACATCAAATTGCATTTATAAAGTTTTACATGTGTGGTAATATGTTGAAATATAACAGTAACTTATATGTATCACTATTAATATTTTTTAAATGATAATATAATTGTAAATATATAAAGTTTCCACATTAGCTTAGAATAAAAAAATAAAATATGTATATTTATATTTTTCAAAATTAATTGTGAATATTTGTTAATTAAGTGTTCAATTATGTTTTAACTATTAATTGATATAAAAACTAATCAAATTACAAATTAATAAATTTATTTGTATAGGATCACCATAAAATATGTTTGTTGAATGAATTTTAGTTGACTCACTAAGTTAATTAATAAATTATGTAAATTAATTTATCATTTTAATATGTTTTAACTAAAATAGAATTTACTTTAATGTGTACAAACTAAGATAAACATAATGATAAATATAATATAAAATAAATAAAAATTATTTTATACAGAAAAGCTATTTTTTAACAAAAAGTTAAAATTAACTTTTAGTTTTAAAATAATATATTTTTGAATTTACTATCAATGGGCTTGTAGCAGGAAACTTCTTAGTAACCCAAAAAAATAGTAACACCTACAATAACTCAACATCAACCTAAACCGTAATAACCCGGTTTATCAGCCTCTTCACCAGACCGATACAGAACTAGAAAACCGAACATCACTTGCTGAAAGAACATCGACTAGATTCGTCTTCAGGTTATCTCTCTCACTCAGCGAACTTTAGACAGAACAGAAGACACGTTCAGCGATGTCACTCTCCACAGTAGCTTCCAGCCTCGGCGTTCTCGAGCTCCCTTGTTCTCGTCTGTCACCAATCTCAACCAATCAAATCAAGTTTCTCACTATCTTAGCCAAAAGACAACCTAGAAGAAGAAGGAGACGTGAGCTCTCCTTCACTCCCTTTCCGATACTTATCCACTCAAATCATCATCTCCGTCACGGTCTCTCCAAGCCCCAATATAGTTTTCATCGTGCCCACTGTACTGGAGAAGCTGGACACTCCGACACCACAGATAAAAGCTCTGTAACTTCTGTAAGTCCCTCCTCTGTTTGTGTAGTAATCGAAACATAAACATTCGATTATATCTTAAAGGTTGATCCTTTTTCGTGCCTATAAGCTTAGGTTGATGATAATGAAGAAGCGAGAAGCGAAAGCTATGTGGGCTTGTTTGTGCGGATGCTCGGTTTAGACAACGACCCTCTTGACAGAGACCAAGCCATAGAAGCGCTATGGAAGTACTCTCTAGGTGGGAAGAAATGCGTTGACGCGATAATGCAGTTTCATGGCTGTTTGAATCTCATTGTCAGTCTTCTCAAGTCCGAGTCTAGCTCCACTTGTGAAGCTGCTGGGGGGCTACTAAGGTCTATAGCTTCCGTGAATCTGTATAGAGAGTTGGTCGCTGAGAGCGGAGCGTTGGAGGAGATAACAGCTTTACTGAGCAGACCTTCGTTAGCTACAGTGGTATATGATACTATGATATGAAGGGTTATGATTATAATTAGTATTACTTTTGAGCTTTATGTGAATAATTGTTACAGGTGAAAGAGCAAAGCATATGTGCTCTGTGGAATCTGACTGTGGATGAAGGAATTAGAGAGAAAGCTGCAGACTTTGATATCCTTAGGCTACTCATTAGTTTCCTTGAAGATGATGATGTAAATGTAAAGGAAGCAGCTGGTGGAGTCTTGGCTAATCTTGCACTTAGCCGTTCCAACCATAAGATTATGGTGGAAGTAGGGGTCATACCTAAACTGGTAAAGACCTTTGCTTCTATATTTCTGATTAGAATCAAGCATGATATTGATCTTTGCCTATTGGGATACAGGCGAAACTGTTGAAAGGCGATAACACGGAGAACAAAGGGTCTAAAGTTATTAGAAAAGAAGCGAGGAATGTGCTTTTGGAGCTAGCCAAGGACGAGTACTACAGGATTCTCGTCATTGAGGAGGGTGTTGTGCCTATTCCTATAATTGGTGCAGATGCTTACAAGTCATTCAGACCGGATCTGTATTCATGGCCTAGTTTACCAGACGGTATCAAGATCGAGCAGACAGCAAAAGCTCCTTCTAGATTTGGTGCATCTGAGCTGCTCCTTGGTTTAAACGTTGACAAGAACGTTGACGAAGTAGACGAAGCCAAAATGAAAGCCATAGTTGGGAGGACAAACCAGCAGTTCCTTGCTCGTATTGGAGCTATTGAGTTCGAGAAGGAGATAAAATCTGAAGGTCCTGAGAAATCACAGCAGCAGCAGCAGCTTACTCTTCTTCCTTGTGTAGATGGTGTGGCTCGTTTAGTCTTGATTCTTGGATTGGCAGATGAAGTGGCTGTGTCAAGAGCTGCAGAGTCAGTTGCTGATGCATGTATTAATGAGGAGATGAGGGTTTCTTTCATGGAAGCTGGAGCTGTAAAGCCTTTGGTTCAGCTATTAGCCAACAACAACAAAGAGTCTGTTAAAATACCTGTCATCCGTGCTTTGAAAAACTTATCTCTTAGGTGCTTATCTTTTAGCATTATATTCCCTTTTTACCTAAGCAGAGGTTGTGATTATAAACACTTTGAGATCTAATGCAGCCGCACTGTTTGCAAGAGGATTGAAGCTGAAGGTGCTGTACCGTTCTTTATTAATCTTCTGAAGCAGCCAGAGACCTCACTAAGCATTACAGAACAGGTCTGCCTTCGTTTTCTTTCTCCTTTGTTCTTTATATCTTTGTCTAATCATCCTTTGTGAACAATGCTTTGCAGATTCTGGATGTACTTGCTCACATTTTAGATCCTAGCAAGGAAATGGAATCCAAGGTGTGTTTATACTTCTCCATGTCTTCATGTTTTACACATCATCCTCACTCATTTGGCTTAAACTGTTTCTCTGTATGCAGTTTTATGAAGGACCAGTGAACGGATCAAAAGCAGACTCCAGGTCTGTCTTCTTCTCTTTTTTAGCTCATTCTGTTTGTTGTTTTTAGTAATATCAAATGCTCAGTCTCGGATGGAATACACAGAAAGGAAGCTCTGGACGCTGCTGTTATCTCTCGACTCGTTCAAATTGCTAAAACAGCTTCTCCTAACCTGCTAAGAAAGGCAATCTCCGTCATAGAGTTTGGTACCGTCACTGATCCAACCATGGACACAATCATCTCCGAGGATATTACAACTGTTCTTGACGTTGCTCTCCGTCAAAATGTCCTTGATGGTACAAAACTTTTCTTTTTAATACAACACTTTGAATGCTCATAACAACAACATATGAAGAGTTTTTTTTTTTTGCGCTAATGCAGAACCTGAGAATGAAGATAAGGAGTTAGAGAAACACTTGCTTGAGCTAGAAGAAGCTGGTTTGACGATTTCAGCTGCTTCGAGACTATTGACAAAACTTCTCGACTCTGAGTCGTTTCGCCATACAGTGGATATGACTCTCTTCACGGAACTACTGAGGAAGATCCTAAGATCAAACCTCCCTCTACATTACAAAGACTGGGTCGCTTCTTGTCTTGTCAAGCTCACCTCTCCATCTCTCAACAACCCAATCAACGTTGAGGTTTGTTTCGTATACAAGTTAAGATCTCGATTACAACATGGTTAGTAATGTTTTGTTACTTTTTTATCACAAAAAGGTAACTCTTTACAAGACGATCCCAAGCCTGGTGGAACAGATGAGTTTTTCCTCAACTCCAGAAGCGAAAGAAGCAGCGGTGTTGGAACTGAACAAGATAGTCTCAGAGGGAGTTCCAGAGTCGACACAAGCTCTTGCTTCACATGGAGGGATCGAGCCGCTGGTGAAGCTTCTAGAAGAGAGGAACGAGCGGTGTGTAGAGGCCAGTTTGTCAGTATTGTATAACTTGAGCATGGACAGTGAGTACCATACAGCTATTATAAGAGCAGGAGCTGTGCCAGTGTTGAGACGGATCGTTATGTCTCAAAGACCACAGTGGGAGAAAGCTTTAAGGTTACTCAGAGATTTACCCGTTTGAAAGTAAGTTGTGTTCTTCTTGAATCACAGTGGTCTCTGGTTCTTTATGTTACTGAAAAGATTTCAAGATATGCGAATAATTTCCTCAGATTATCATGTACTGTATAGTATGATTGTCATGTGGGTCAAATATACGAAAGGAAAAGAAAAACAGATTATGTATTACAAGTCAAATATACTAATATCAATTAATAAGTTAAAACTTATAACTAAGCAAAAAAAAAGTTATAACTAATAAGCACGTCATTTTTACCAAAAACATTTTCAATTCATACGGAGCACGTAGTAGTGTACAAGTATATTCTGCGAATACATACGAATATATGATGATGAAACATTTAACGCTTGTGATGTGTTACACAAGTAAAAAAAGATTAATGCAAGGTAGATCGATAACTCAACGGCTAAGATTTTCTTAAATGCTGTCATTAAAAAGGTTAAAAAAACAAGAGACACGTTCCACATAACGTGAAAAAACGCTGAGCCACACGTGTCGCGATCTCGTCTAGTTTAAGCAAACTCTCTCCATCTCCCCCCCTACACACAGCTTTTATCATCACTCTCTTCTTCTCATTCTCTCTTCAAACACAGACTCAAATCCATTTCTGAATCGTCTTAAACGGATATGGCTTTCAAGGTTTCTCTCGTCTCAACATCCCCTATCGATGGCCAGAAGCCTGGAACCTCTGGCCTACGTAAGAAGGTTCGTCGATCCAAATCTCCTTCTGGAAATCGAAAACGAAACCGATCTCGATCCGATCTGTTTAGATTCTTACGACTAGATTTTTAAGTGAGATCATTCATATCTGCGCATTTCATTTCGATATCGATCCATGCATTGATCCATATGACTTTCCAGAATACGTAAATGATGACACAAACTGTGTAGATCTTCTTCGTTTCTGGATCGGTTCTTCACGATCACGTTATTATCTTTGATTTGAATGTATATGTATTTGTGATGAATGTTAACCTGATATAACTATATGAACACATATAGAGCTTGACGTTACATGTTTGATTGATGTTGGCGAAACTGAGAGTATCTAGATTGGATTGGATTTGTTAGTATAGCTCAGATCTCTATTTGCCATTTCGTTTTCTCAGTATGAATGATCTTTGGATTGGTTAAGCAAATCATATATCAATCCACTGTTTGGTCTAGTGGTCTCTGCAGATATGATCAAGCTAGCATCTTTTGGTGTCTCTCATTGGTATTATGGTTTGTGTAACTGTGTAGGTGAAAGTGTTCAAGCAACCCAATTACCTTGAGAATTTTGTGCAAGCAACGTTTAATGCCCTTACTCAAGAGAAAGTCAAAGGTGAGATTTTTTTCTATTTAATAAGAGTTATTAGGCAGATTATTCTGCTTATTTCAAAAATATCATGAGTGTTTGTTTATCTGTGCAGGTGCCACGCTCGTGGTCTCTGGTGATGGTCGTTATTACTCAAAGGATGCTGTTCAGGTAAAACCAATGTGATTCTTTTGTCTTTTATACGTAGCATATGAAGATGATCTCTATAACTTGCGTGTAAGTTTCTTTGGATAAGTCTGCTACTGTTACATATCTGGTGCCTGGTATTTCAGATGACGAGGGTTTCGAGCTTTTCATTCAATTTTTTTTTTTTTTCTATCTGGACAGATCATAATTAAGATGGCAGCAGCTAATGGTGTACGACGTGTGTGGGTTGGTAAAAACACTTTGATGTCAACCCCTGCTGTATCTGCTGTGATTCGTGAAAGATCAGGGGCTGATGTGAGATATCTTTCTCTAACCTCATCTTTGTAGTGATATTTGAAATGTGTTTTTGTTGGTTTTTCTTTCTGTTCGTGCATGAGTTCAAACTGTGATGAGAGACTTACTCCATTCTCTGGTTACAGGGATCAAAAGCAACTGGAGCATTTATCTTAACAGCAAGTCACAACCCTGGTGGCCCTACTGAGGTCCGTTCTGTTCTTGTTCTATGCTCTGCCCCTTTTTGTTTAGCTGCTTGTTTTTGTATTCATCTATTGTTTCATGTTAGTGAATTATATATCTATCTCGATAAGACTAAGCATTGACTGCCTGCCTCTTATACAGGATTTTGGAATCAAATACAATATGGAAAACGGTGGGCCTGCTCCTGAATCAATCACTGATAAGATTTACGAGAACACTAAGACAATCAAGGAATACCCAATAGCCGAAGATCTACCCAATGTACAAAAACATTCTGAAGATTCCTCTCAGTATAACATATTTTCCATTCTGTATTTTTTTGAATCAAAGTTGATCTGGTCTCTGTGATTAAATGCAACAGGTCGATATTTCTGCCGTTGGTGTAACCAGTTTTGAAGGTCCTGAAGGAAAATTTGATGTTGAAGTTTTTGATTCCGCAGATGACTACGTTAAACTAATGAAGTGAGTCCTCAGTTTGAGAGCATGATTCCAGAATCTGCTCCCTTTATGGTCTATCTGCAATCTCTATGTTTTTTTCTAAAAATTATCTTGTTGCTTCCTTAAGGTCAATCTTCGACTTTGAATCCATCCGGAAGCTACTCTCATCTCCAAAATTTACCTTCTGGTATGTAGCTTATATTGGTTCATCAACCGCTTCCATTTGAACTAAGTTTGCTAACATATGTTCCATCGGTTTAATGTTATATTTTGCTTTATTTTATGAAGCTATGATGCCTTGCACGGTGTTGCTGGGGCCTATGCGCATCGCATCTTTGTCGAAGAACTCGGTGCGCAAGAAAGTGCCTTGTTGAACTGCGTACCCAAGGTTTTATCTTCTTCTGACCACGAAATATTATTTCTTATATGATTACAAATAGACCTCCAGCCTCACTATTCACCACAATACGACATTTTTAGGAGGACTTTGGAGGAGGCCATCCGGATCCCAATCTGACCTATGCTAAGGAGCTTGTGGCACGAATGGGACTAGGTAAATCCGACACCGGAGTTGAACCTCCAGAGTTTGGTGCCGCTGCTGATGGTGACGCAGACCGTAACATGATCCTTGGTAAAAGGTAGCGTGCTAATGTTCTTAGATACATACATGGAATGGGTTTACAAAGTACTTCTAAACTTAATTGTATCTCTTCTTTTGTAGGTTCTTTGTAACTCCTTCGGATTCAGTTGCCATAATTGCTGCAAATGCTATTGGAGCCATACCGTACTTCAGCTCTGGTTTGAAAGGTGTTGCAAGGTATTATACATTCCGACTTCTTTTTTACTTGTAGCTAAATTTTGCCTATACGACTCTTTTAATATATCTTTTTCCGCGTAATATTTAACTTGTACTACTTATTTTAGGAGCATGCCGACCTCAGCGGCTCTAGATGTCGTTGCAAAAAGCTTGAATTTGAAGTTCTTTGAGGTACATATCAACATGCAACCTCTATATAGCTTCTTTTCCTCAAAATTGGTAACATCTCTGATAAAATCACATATCAGGTTCCAACAGGCTGGAAGTTTTTTGGTAATCTGATGGATGCCGGTATGTGTTCTGTCTGTGGAGAAGAAAGTTTTGGAACTGGTTAGTTTCTATTTCCACACTCACACATCTGTTAACAACTTAAAAACAATGTGTACGGTTCTGAAAGAAAGATCTGTCACAGGCTCCGATCATATCCGTGAGAAAGATGGGATATGGGCAGTTCTTGCGTGGATGTCCATACTTGCTCACAAGAACAAGGAAAACATTGACGGTGACACTAAACTGGTGACGGTTGAAGACATTGTCCGCCAGCACTGGGCTACCTATGGCCGTCACTACTACACTCGTTACGACTACGAGGTAACAAGTTGCTAAGTTTGGTGATTGTATTACGCGGAACAAACAGCAAAACCCTTTGTGATATCTTGAAATTTTGTCCCAAAAGAATGTGGACGCAGGTAAAGCTAAGGAGCTGATGGAGCATTTGGTCAAATTGCAATCTTCAATTCCTGAAGTCAACAAGTAGACACACTTCCACTTCTCTACATACCTTCACTTTTCAGTTTGGTACTCTATTTTTTTCTGTCTAATCTCTTCCTCTCTTGATTTGATTCAGGATTGTGAAAGGAATTCGTTCGGACGTGGCGAATGTCTCCAGTGCGGATGAGTTCGAGTACAAAGATCCAGTTGATGGATCTATCTCAAAGCACCAGGGAATCCGTTACTTGTTTGAGGATGGATCGCGACTTGTAAGTCCCATCTTTTTCTTTGGTCTTGAGTCTCTTTAGGCATATCAGCTAGAATAAAGTGAGAGAAAATAAATCATATAGAAAACATTTGGAGATGGGTATAGTTTAATAAATATGAAATCACTAACTGTAATGATCTATTGTTGTATGATTAAAAATCAAATGAAGGTTTTCCGTCTGTCTGGAACTGGCTCGGAAGGAGCAACAATCCGACTGTACATTGAACAGTACGAGAAGGATGCTTCGAAGATTGGACGAGAGTCCCAGGAAGCTCTGTCTCCTCTGGTCAGAAAACCTTTCAGATATCCATAAACTAATACCAAAAGGGGTTTGCTCTCATTGTTGTTTTTGAGTTGTGTGATTGACAGGTTGACATAGCTCTGAAGCTGTCCAAGATGGAGGAGTTCACCGGCCGATCAGCCCCCACCGTCATAACTTAAGAAGGCAACGATCCCAAATCATACACTTCCTGTCTGCGTCTAAGGGATATACGTTCTTCTCACTACATGAATAATAAGTCTCTTGGAAACTTCATATTTTCTTTTCGGAATCTTGAACAATCCTGTCTGAGTTATCGTGAAGAGCTTTATACTTGTATGGATTTGTCTTTCTCGGTTTTGGTTTCTCTTGTTCTTACATCTATGACATGATATAAGATTTTTGTTATAACAGTTACAAACGAGATTGCAGGTTTCATCTCTTTACATTAACTTTATTGAGACCTCAACATTTTAAGGTTGGTTTACATAAAGTTTTTGATATAACCAAGAAGAATACATACAACACAATCTTTTGCTTTTTTGGGGCTAACACATTCAAAACAAACTAACCTCGAGTTATGTCAATTGGTTATATAGAATAGTTAGGCCTTCTTGTTTACATCAATGCGCTTTTCTCTCTTCGAACATAATGGTGCCCGCTGGTAAACAGTTAACGAACTAACTTGAGTACCCACCAGCTTTGTTTTTTTCGGCTAATAGGAGGAAGAAGGCGAAAACGAGACCCTAGATGAGTGATGCGAGAGCGAGAAACATGAAAGGAGTAGAGCTGGAACTGGAGAGAAGGAGCAACTTCTTGAACAGCTTGATACAGCAGAAGAAGAAAGCTAAAGAGGAGCAGGATCAGAAAGACGAGTTCAATGTTCGAGTTCGAGCTTCCGACATGCCTCTGTCAGTGCAAAACAGAGCCTTCAGTTTGTCCCGTGAGCTCTTAAATGCTACGCCTGGAAAGGCCGACAACAAAAGACTCGCTCTCGCTCTGAAAAAGGTTACATCTTTTGTCTTGTCTCTTCTGGTTTCTCTGTTTCTCGCCTTAAAGATAGTTTCTTTATCGAATGAACCCAAGGAATCTAGTACTGTGGAGTGAGTGTTGACACAGAATCAAGTTGTGTGCTAGTTTTGGGTACTAGGGCTACGTCTTAATTCGATTTCTTTCTGTAAACTCTGGTCTTGGCTTCTCGATCTTGCATATTATCGAACTTCATTAGCTTGTATTCATTTTTGTTCCATTGTTGTGTTTTCCATTTGTAGCTTCTGTTAGTCTACTTAACTTGGCTTTCTTGTGTATTGCGAGGATGATGATAGTATGCATCTCTTTGTAATAAGTCTTGGAAACTGGATTTTCTGTACTGCTTATTGAGATGATTGTTTGAGCTGACTTAAGGCCATGACTTGTTTCTGTGCTGTCTAATGTCCATATGATTGTACATGGCTCAGGGGTTAATGATATAAACACTTTTAAATTTGTGAAGTTCCTCAATTCCGCATAATTGAATAGAGATAGTAGAGGTATTGTTTCTCTCACAAGTGCAAAGATTGGGGATCGAAAGTGGATGAAAGTCGCAGACTTTTAGTGATCTTAGTGGACGAAGAGAGGGTTTACATTGGTTCACAAAGTGGTTGCGTAAAAAATAAGTGTCCAGTTTTACCTTTTTCTTGTGCTTCTCTTATCTCTTTGTTTTCTTCCAACTTGAGCTTCTGCTCCTTTGTCAAACGACTTGTTGCAGCCAATTTAAACTTGCATCAGATTTATATCAACTTTACTTTTGCTCTAGTCGTGAAACAATGTTTCCATCTGTCTTCAATTTCAGGACTTCGATTCTGCATATGGCCCTGCATGGCACTGCATTGTTGGGACAAGCTTTGGTTCATACGTGACTCATTCCATTGGAGGATTCATATATTTCCAGATCGACAAGGTCTATGTTCTTCTATTCAAGACTGCTGTGGAACCCCTAGATCACCAATGACAAAGTTGATCCATCAAAACAAAAAGAAGAGCATCTTCAGTTAGTTCTGTTTTTCAATTTCTGTCCTGTACTATTCATTCACACCCATATATTTCTAGTTCGATGTCAGTCTCCTAGACAAATCTTTGATACAAATCAAGGATAGGTTTGTCTCATTCATGTTCTGTAATTACAAGTGAACTTAATGTTCTTGAGGAACTTCTATTTTTGGTACTTTTTTGTGTATGGTTTTTGAGTAGGATAGAGTTAGAACTCGTCCACGAATTACAAACTAAGCAGAGAAGAAAGAGAAGGCTTATTAGGGTCATAATCACCTGTTTTTGGGTGGACATATATATATAATCTCAAACAGTAGTATAACATTCAAGTCGTAGGCAAAATATGAAAAGCTTCAAATGATGTTTATATACATTATCCCTTCTATTAATACAAATTGACGTGATTCCCTCAACTTCTCTCTCTTCACATCACACAACATTTAGCTGGTCCCTTTGGATCTGCCCTAGCTTCCTCGGTACCTGGAGAAACAAGACTATGATTAGAAGCCTGTGATGGTCCCAATACTTTTATCATAAACAAACACACAGGCTTTATCAAAATTAGAACTGTGTTACAGAAATTACCTTCCGGGGGTTGAGCTAACTTGCGGTTATGGGAAGTCATCATTTCCTTTTTCAGCTTAATCAGAATGTCCTCCATTGTGTATTCTCGCCGCCAGTTAGCGAGCATAGGGAAGAGACTTGGCTCAACCTGAATCATACATTTTCGATACAAGTTGTTATACATATAAACACCAAGAATACCAGTAGTGAAGTCAGAGAGCTTACCACTCCAGTTTCAGGGTTGACACAAGCCATGTTTATCCGGGTCTGGAACCTCACAGTTGGAGGACTTTCAGGGTATTCCTTGCCACAGAAGAGCTTCAGCTGGAAGATTTTCCCTTCGTATGCAGTCTGATATCCGTTCATCACCAAACAAACATCATCAATCTTCTCAAAAAACAAAATCCAAAAGCAGAAAGCAAGCAATTTTCTTTCTTGTCTTAAGCTCCCACGAGCAACTACTAACGTTAGGGCACAGAGATATTACCCAAAACATAGTGACAAAAGGTAGAAGAAGAAAACTCTTAAGCAACCAAATTGGGATCAACAACATCAAACCAAAAGCAGAAACCAAACAATGTATTCCTTTACTTTTGTCCATGCTAATCAATAGTGGTCATGAAATTGTAGCTAAAGAGCATTTGGAGTAAAACAATCTCAGATGATTTAGCTAAAACTTATCGATCATTTTCGAGTAAAAGCTAATTCCTTTAGGGCACAGAGATATAACCCAAAACACAGGGACAAAAAGTAAAAGAAGACTCATAAGCATCCAAACTGTGATCAACATGAACCTTACTCAACCTAGCAATCCTCTCCCAAAAGTGTTAAAAATTGCATCTTTAATGAATCAAACGCATAAACAGAGAGAAAAAGTGTTCAACTTTGAATCTTAAAACAATCAAAAAGACAGAGAGAATGTAAACAAAGGTGAGAGGAGGAGAATACATTGTGAGGGCCGAGAATGGTGCCAGTCCAAGATTGCATATAGATATCATCAGCATCGTCCATTCCATAGCTTACCGTACCATCTCCGATACCTTTCTCACCTCTCTCAAGCTCCTCCAACAATCTAAAGTTCCTTGGCACTACAACAATACACCAAACGCAGATTCATCAATCAGATTCTTAAATCGGAAAAAGGTGGATCCGGTGGTCACATTCTCTTTGGAGAGAAACTATGTGTAGATCGTAAACCCTAGATCCGAAAATCAATTGACGAAAGCGATAACGGAATCGAAGGGACTTACCAACGACCTTAGCTTCCTCCGTAGTCATGGCCTGGATCGTGGAAGAGTTTCAGGTGAAATGATAAGGTTAGGTGAGAGAGAGAAATCAACAATAGCTAAAGAGAGAGAAGAAGGAGAGAGAAGGTGGATAGAGAGAGAGAGAGAGACTGTTCACCATAAGGATGTGTCAAGGAGAAAAGATTGGAGCAAAAAATGATGCAGATGCCTTTTTTATTATTTCAAATGATTAAGGTGGGAATATAAAATATTCTTTTAAGTAATTTTGTGTTAGCTATTTCTGAAACTTTTTTAAAAAATGATTCCAAAAAGCAGATCAATTTACTATTGTTGTCAATATTCATCAATCAGATTTCTAAATATTCTATTACAATTTTTCTTTTTTGACAAAGTAAATATTATATTACAATTATTTAATTTTTGTTTGTTGAGATGACATATGTACTCCATTATTTACCAAATATTTATATGATAAAAAGTATTAATGGAATGTGTAGTTGCAATTGTTAATAATACAGCCTGGTATATTACAAACTACTAGTACAAAGTACAAACTATGGCTCATATCAATTTCAACTATTACAAACTTAAACTTTACTACATATGTTACCTTTTTCTTTTGGCCCTATTACATTTTTACTTTAATTAGACTTAGGAGACATTTAACAAGAAGGAAATAAACAAAAAGATTATAACCAAAGTACATACCATAGCCAAAACAACCGATAACTGTAAAAAAACTAGCCAAAAGATGGACTAAATTTTACAAAATACTCTTAGAACTAAAGTCCACAAGGCCCAACTTATCATTGATTTCTTTCCCGCAATGATCTTGTTCATGTGGTTTCATTGGGTACAAAACACTCCACAAGGCCCAACTTTTCAGACCCACTAAAAAGCCCAAACATAAAACCCTAGCCCATCCGTTCCTATATAAAAAAACTTACTCTCTTAACTTCACTGAAGAAGCCCTAGTAGATCTGAGCAGAAATGGCGACGGCGTTGAAGAAGAACAGGAAGAAGAGAGGCCACGTCAGCGCCGGACACGGACGTATCGGAAAGCACCGCAAGCATCCCGGAGGTCGCGGAAACGCGGGAGGTATGCATCACCACCGTATTCTCTTCGACAAGTACCATCCAGGTTACTTCGGAAAGGTAGGTATGAGATACTTCCACAAGCTCCGTAACAAGTTCTTCTGCCCTATCGTCAACCTCGACAGGCTCTGGTCGCTAGTCCCCGAGGACGTGAAGGCGAAAGCTACCAAGGATAAGGTGCCGGTGATCGATGTGACGCAGCATGGGTTCTTTAAGGTTTTGGGGAAAGGGCATTTGCCTGAGGGCAAGCCTTTTGTTGTGAAGGCGAAGCTTATTTCGAAGACTGCTGAGAAGAAGATTAAGGAAGCTGGTGGTGCTGTCGTGCTTACTGCTTAGGTTATACGTTGGTTTTTGTTTTAATTATTGTCTTTTTGGAATCGTTGTTGAACTCAAAGTTTGTTTCTTTATGGATATTTTTGGAATGAGAGATGTTTTAATGAATGTTATTGGATTATATCGATTAGGTGTTCGAATCTTTGCTAATAGATTATTCCATGGTTTCATTGAGTTGTTGAATTCGATTTATTATGTTCTTAGAGATCATTGCATCGTACTATGAAATTTATGGACCTTTCTTTGGATATTATTTGCGTGTTAGTCTCATTTTTTTGGTTATTGTTCCTAGCTAGTCGTGACACTCTTGTTGTCAAATGATTCATTCCAGGTTCAATGTTAGCTTTGTTGTTTGCTATTCAATCTCTATTCATTCATAAAAATATTTTCACAGCTTCATCAAATGCAAGTGGTAGTGTGTTGGTCTGTGTAAATCTGAAGCTCTGTGACATCATGTCTTATGCTAACTAATATTATTGTGAGAGATTGTATTGGCTTAGTCCACATTTCATGTACATTTTCAATTATGCATCGACTAGTACTGTGGCTATTTGCTTTTTACAGCCGCATTAAACTCAAATGCAACCATGATTGACCATCCCAGTATGTTCATGCTGTAACCAAACCGTTAATTCTCTCATTTATCCGAAATATCGAAACCTTCATAGGGACTTTGTTCTCACCAGACTGAAAGAGCAGCCACAGAGACTTGAGGATTTTTGTGATAACCTGCAAACAGAACTGCTTTGCTTCACCTGCGACGAATACTAATTAGTTGCTTTCCATTGCCAATTGTGTTCTTCTACTTTGTTTTCTTCTTTGCTCTTCATGTTTACTTGCTTCATACTACCCTCTTTTTCGGTTCTGGACTTTTTTAATATTAACAAGGTTTTAGTATGTCATGTTTGGGAAAATTCACATTGTTTAATTAAAGTAGTTTGCAAGATGGTTTCATATCCATAAGATCTTATCAGTCTGCAATTGAAAATAGAAGAGACATAGAAGAGTTTATAGAAAGAGAAGAGTACTACAGAGATTTAGCTTTAAAGAGTGTAGCAAAAGACAATAGGTTGTTCCATCATCATATAACAGGAAGAAGAAGAAGAAAGAAGAAAGAAGAAAGAAGTAATCACATTCTGGAATAACCAAAGCCATTATCATACTGAGTCATGAACTCGTCGTTGAACTTCTTGAAACTATCCATGATCTCCGGCATCTCTTCTTCCGCAGGCAAGATCGTTGTCCTCAGATGGAACACACTGTCAAAAGAAAAAGAAACCGTGTTAAAAATAAAAATAAAGAAGAGATCATCAGATAAAGCAAGAACCGAGTAAAACTCTTTAGTTGTTGTTGTTGCTGTTGTTTACCCTTCTTTCTGTCCAAATCCAGAGCCAGGTACTGTGGAGATTCCTGTGGCTTCTAAGAGCTTTAGACAATAGAAAACGTCTGGCACTTTTCCTGCTTGCTTCGCAGCTTGGAGAGCTCCCGTTGGTAAGCGTATTTGAGGAAACGAATACATAGCACCTAACATAAAATATACACACAATAATCAACACAAGTAGTAATGTCATGCTTCGTTTATTATTTTCTTACCTTCTGTGAAATTGCAGACAACGTTCTTGCAGCTGTTGAATCCATCAGTCATGATCTTTGCTCTTCTTCTCAAAGATTCAAGAATCCCCTTGCTAGAAAAATGTACATAATGATTCAATCCAGGGATGATGATGATCATGAGTGTTTAAGCTTTATGTATATTACCTTTCACGGGCGAATTGGTCATATGAGATATCCCCAGGCTTTGGAGGACTAACCATCAAACCCATCTGCACCATTCATATCACTCTCAGAACCTACAGATGATTTTCTACAAAAAAAGAAGAAGCAAATCCACATAACGTTTAAGACTTTTTTTACTTACAAAGATCTGTGCAGAGACATTGGGGCTGAGAGCGATAGAGGCAACCTTGTATATCTCTTCAACAACCTGCAAACTCAAGAAACCAAATCATGCTTATGTATGTTTAACGCATAACAAAAGTTTTAAACCAGAGAGTCTCAAAGACAAACCCTGGGAGGGATGTTGGTCATCTCAAAGTATCCACCTCTCTGTCCACACTCTCCCCAGTAACCTTTAGAGACAGTGTGAAAAGATACAAGCTGGACTTCCTTGCTGAATGGCGAACCCATGTCCATCAAAACCTTTATTCTCAAGAATGTTACAATTTTATCACAAATCATGCACAAGTTTCAGTTAACATGAAAACAAAGGGGTAGAAGCTGACCTTCTTGGAGCTGATAAAGGGACGCTCATCCTGGTATATGTTCTGCTGATAAACCTCATCTCCCAGAAGAACCAATTTCTCGTTGTAACAGAACCTCAATATCTCTTTTAAGTTAGCTTCGCTTAGACACTGACCAGTTGGGTTCCCAGGGTTAATGATCACCATTGCCCTTACCTGTATATACCAATTTCAAGACGCTGAGTGCATGGTAACTGCAAGAGAAGAAAGAAGAAAGAAAAAAGAAAAAAGAAAAAAGGAGTGCTCACTGATATCCCTTGAGAACGAGCCTGAGCAACGGATTGTCTAAGGTTGTTGACATCAAGTCCCCAGTTCTCAGACTCATCAAGATAGTAAGGAACGAGAGAACCACCTAAGAGGGATATGGTAGCTGAGTAGAGTGGATACTGTGGAACAGGAACTAGAATCTGGAAAACGGTAAAGATTACAACTTATATAAATGAAGTGCCAGGAGTAACACCACAGCAGACACTAAGACCTCTTGGGACAGAGCCTTACCCCATCTCCCTCACCGCGTATAACACAATTCAAGATTTGCATCACACCTTTGCTAGCTCCATCAGTGAGAAATATGAGTTCTGGATCACTGTGATATGAAAATGACAAACAAACGGTTACAACAAACATATCTCAACTGCGTGAGAAAACCAAAGGGAAAGCAATCATCACCTTGGATACCCATCACGTCTTTGAATGAACTCTGCAACCTCTTTCCTAACTCCTGGAAGGCCTCTTGAGTCACTGTAAGCACCTGATAAACACACACACACAGAGAAAGTAAATAACTTTCTGATAACCAGCTAAGTAATGAGTTTGCTGAACATAATAGTACCTAATCCCCCTGAAGTCAAGGAAAGATAATGCTTAGCTCTTGCAATAGCATCAGCTGGAAATAGCATTCCAACATTTGGGTCATCTAGTAGAAACGGTGCTTGACAGAGGGCAACCACCTGCAGCAATTGGTTTGTTTTTTTAACATCTAGGCCTCAGTCATAGATTGAAGTCTGATGTTATAAGATTATATATATATACCTGGCGAGGAAAAGTCAGTGGCTTCTGTCCTAAAGCATGAGGGTTCCCAACGTTTGTGAAAATGATCTGTTTATGTAATATTCAACCCAAATCAGTCCTAAACGAACTAAAGAGATAAAGCCAAAGATGTAAAGGACACAAAAAAGTGAATTAATACCTTTTTGCCTTCTTTCTGAAGCTCAGAAGCTCGGAGATAGAGCTCACCTCTGACGGCATACTGACACTTCTTCACGTTTTCATTCAGAAGATCGTACTCTAAAGCCATTTCTCTTCTCACACCTTTTAAAAGCAACAATCGCTACCTCTCTCTCCAACCTTATCAAAACAAAAAGAGAGGTCTTTGTGAGAATCCATAAGAGTCACATCAGCAATACAAAACCTCCATGACTGATTCTTAATCATCGAGAACTAGATAAAAGAGTACATAGAGAAAGGCGAGGCCTTTTTAAATGGGTATTGAAAAGAAGAAGAAACTGATCCAAAACGAAACCACATACCTTCAAAAACTCAAATCTTGTGAGACCCCTAAAGGCTCTCTGGATTAAACTCAATCACGTTCGAGAACCAAAGGAAGAAGAGTGGGTGAGAGAGCTATTGTATTAAACTCTATAAAGTGTGTGACTTTTAATAAAAAATAATTATGTGAAGCAGATTACGAATGTGTGTCTGACATAGATTTGGATCACTCTCTCAATCCAATCATGTGTCATCTTAAACGAAGGATGCAGCAGAGCCACTGAAATGGACGGACACGATTTATCAGATTAAAAAAGTCGTTACATGATATATAAGTCGTTATATTGGAAGAGAAGAAAATAAAATGTGGCGGAGAATCCAGATGGAGAGATTGCAAAATTTGTCATGTATCAACTTCTTCTTCTTTTTCAGACAAGTAATGCTTTCGGTTTCACTACCAATAGGGTAGAGCCACGTCTCCCCCTCATCTTTTGTTTCATTCAGGTTTGCGTGTTTCCACTGTTTGCTTGACTCCTCAATACACTCAAAAGGCTTAAGCTTCTTTGTCCTCAAAGAGGTGATTCAAGGTCTTCAGTGGTATAATGTGGTACAGCGTATAACCATTATAATGATCTCTCCTGCCATTTTATAATGTTTTTGTGTCACCAATCAGATCTATAAGTTCACTAACTTGCCTCAAACTAGAATTTATACCAATTAGTTTGCACCATTGTCATGACTGGACACAACTTCTCAGACTGAATACAGACAGAATTTGCAGAGCACATGCTTGCCATAATTTTCTACAGGAGGCAAAAGGGAACAACAAAGAGACTTAAAAACGGAAGGATATGATCAAAACAGGTTGACACTTGAAAAGCGCAGCAAGGTGTAGTAATCTGCAGGAAGGCATGCAAAAGGTTCTGTTGTAACAAGCAAAGCTATTATACACATTTGTTTTATGAACCATGATGATGAAACAGCTATATTTTTATATAATAAGCCATTAACATCAAACTTGAGCTTTAAGGTTTCTGTTGTAAAAAACAAAGCTATCATACACATTTGTTTACTCTCTATTCTTCTTTGTCTTCTCCTAGCTTCCTCTGAGCTTTGTTTGGCATTGTCTGAGGTCTCTGCCTAAATACATGTTTCCTGCACCTCTCAAATATATTGTCGTATATCAAATCAAACTCCACACCTGCTCTCTCTCTGTTCAGAATGAACATTATATGATCTGCCTCCACAATCTTGTAGTACCTGATGATACATTCAATAAAGCTCTTTATAATCATTGAATCTTCAAGAGACTATCATCATCCAAGAGAACTAACCAAATGCCTGGCTGTAGCGGGAGACAATCTGAGTCACTACGAACAATGAGATTAGAATGTTCAACAGGAATTCGTGGATGAGTCATGGATACAGTGTTCAATGCTCCATCATTGTCCTGCCAATCTTCATCTCTGCATTATATACTCCACAATCACAGACTTTGTATATCACATAGCTTAGCTTTTTAAGTGGTTATATTTAAACCTGTAGCCCTTATAAGGCAGAGGGATGTCACGAGGGTAACACCACTGACTCATCTGCAAGACCCGTATTGAAAGCAGAGGATGAATACCCATCACCCCAAGAGGCTTTCTAGTACGCTTAGTCGCGTAGCTGAAGTAGAATGTGTTTGGGAAAGTCTTGAGATTAGCATTGAGCTTCATTGTCTCTTGGATTGAGAGGTCAGGCAAGATCCAATCTGGAGATGATGATGCAAAAGGGCCTGCGTTCCCAAGAAGGCAATCTACAAGGCCGAGTAGACCAGTCTTCTTCCAGGACATGTTGAAATGGTCGAACCCGAAATTGTAATAAGATTTAAGCCAAGAGATGTCTAGCCAGTCGTAGATGATAGCTCCAAGTTTACAAATCTGAAGTAAGCATATGGGTTTGAGGGACTTGCCGTCTTCAATCCTGATATACATTTTGAGTTATAAACTCCAAGGACACTCTTAGCTAAGGGATGACAAGAAGGTAGAGAAGAGAGTAAGTAAACTCACTGGATTCCATCTAGGTAGGTTCGTGTACTCCCGTTTAATGCTCCTGACAAGGATGTTAAACTCAAAACCCAGTTCTCATTTGTGTTCTCATGACCATCAAACATCTGAACCACAACAAAAACACAAGCAAAATAGTTTCAGCAACACAACCAAACCATCTTTCTGCGTTTCAAATCACCTTGTCAGCGAGCATTTGCTGCAACACACGAACAACTTGAGCACCAGCAGAGTGACCAACAAAGTGAATAGGATGATCTTCATCCCACTCTTGATACTCCCCTGAAGTAACATCAAAAGATTCATCAGCAGCACAAAGAGCGAATCCAACGCTACTCATTAAATAAAAAAAGACTAAACCTTTATCATAAAAACGACCAAACTGAGAATGCCCACAAGCTTTGCTATGATCTCCACCGTAATCAACTCGTCCACCTTTCAAGTAATAAAACAACTCTCTCGCCCTATAACAAAAAAAAAAAATCAGTAAATCTTCACTCTCAGACTATATTTTATAACAAAAAATTGAAACTTTCTCTTCACACCTATCGTGTACACTAGTCAAAGAACCCAAATCAGGAACTAACACTCTCTCATCCTTCTTCTCAGCTCCAGCAAAGTAAGATAAACCACCTAACCTCTGCAAAATTATCAAACCCCAAATTAACACCAATTGCATGACAAAAGAGAGAAGGTAAAAAATGTTAACTAGCACTTACTCCTTCGCCAAAACCGAAAATGCCATGGACTAAAACAATGGGAATCAAGTCATTGACTTGTGTTGTTGTGTTCCCTTGTTTGATCACTTCAATGGTGGGTTTGGGTCTGAAGATAGACTCAAGAAACGTCTGAGTGAGGTCTCCGGCGATGGCGGAGCTGAACAGGTACAGCCCGAATAGAATATGAACGACGGAGCTTACTAAAAGCTCTGCTAGTTGAAGAGCTGACGTAAGCAACAATGGAATCATTCTTTCTTGAAAGGTTCGATCTTTCGTCTCTTTTGACAATACCCAGCTTATAAAAATCTGTTTTTTTTTTTTTTTTAAATCAGTGAAGAAGATTGATGATTCTTGTTCTTCTTCGGATATTCCTAGAAAGTTTTATTCTGTTATTTCAAAGTAGTGTGAAAAGAAAAAGGGAATGTGTCAAGAGAAGAGGCTCTATGTTGACAGTGGAACAAGATGACAAAAAAAAAACTAGTGAATGTATGTATGAACTAAGAGAAGTTTTCTACTTCTCCTCTTCGTTTGCTTCTCGAAGTGTGTGGAGAAACGAGCTCTCGCTGTGTTTATTCTTTTCTGACTAATGAGTCTAATGACCAATGGAAGACTCACACTTCATTCTCTTCTCTGCGAGGGAGAGACGTGGGCGTCTGATAGTAAAGAAAGAATAACAGAATGTGTTTCGCGATTGATGGCTCTTTGACGCCACGTGTGCATTCTGGCAATAGAGTGGGTGCCGATGATATATGGGTCAACAATCTGAATAATCAGTAATTTATTTTTCTATCAATTTATTTTTATGCAATTTTTGTATAAAAAACATAAAAATACATCTTTGTGAAACAATTTATTTTTTTAAAACATCCATCTTAATGGAATGGAGGGAGTAATATTTTGTCGTTGTTTATCTTGAAAATTTCAAATATCCTTGATCAATGATACAACCAAGTTTAATCAATTATTAATAAAAAATTATAAAATTTATTAGTTTTTGTTACTTTTATTGATTCCCAATAAAGTTCAGCCACTTACTTTTTAAGTTTTAATATGTTTTCATTTTAAAATAAAATACATTAATCAAAAGTAGAACATCAATCTCTTATGTATAAGGAAAATGTTAAAACATCAAACTTTTGTATACAGAAAGAATATAAACTCTTAACGAATTTGATCTAAACACCCAATTTTTTTTTTGATAAACCCGCTTTTCAGAGGGAAAAAAATAGCATAACGAGAGTAAAGCGTAAAATTCACATTCATGTAAATGTAATAATTCACATTCATCATTTACACATTTGATAACATTAATCAATCGGTTTACTTCTTCTCTTACAAATTTTTTTAAGTCTCCGGATCTGTGTCATGAGCCCCCAATCTCCCCCCCCCCCCCCCCCCCCCAAAAAAAAAAAAAAAAAAAATCATCATCATCTACATGTGGTGAAAAAACACAATTTACTTTTTTCTTGTTTTCTTTATGGACATTTCGAGTTTTTACCAGGTCCTCCGTAATAAAAATAGTTACCCCAAACCCGGTTAACTCCTCCTCTTATGTCATAACAATTCGGATGATCCGCAAGAACTCTAAGATTAGATATCGGAATAAGTGTATTGTCCCAATCTACCACCTCAAGATTCCTAAAGTAACATGTTTTTCCAAAACCTTCACCCGCAAAATGGCCACTCCCCATTTGAGTCGAAGTATGTGAACCATCAGGTCGTGTGTTCACGATCTCCCCACCGAACTGTACCATGTTCCCATGCTCCATCAGGTGCGTGAACAAAGATACGGGCCAATACCCGACTAGTGTACCTGACCCGAATTGGAGCCACCAGTGTCCGTGTTTTGGGTCCTACACATAAGTTTTTTTTGACAAAGTTAGTAGGATCATTCTACGTTCACATGTAGTGAACTGTGTGACGGTGCAAAGCATTTGATGGATACTTCCATGTGCATGGTTTTATTAATCAAGAATAGTAGTATGATTTAAGAGTCACATTCTAAATCAACGCCAAAATAAATTGAGTTTATAAATTGTTAGGAGACATTTCTAATAAATTAACATGACGTGCAATAATTATTAGGGTGACACTTGATTGCCCCTGCCAAATAGGTTTAGAATATATATATATATATATATATATATATATAATAAAATATCGTATTAATATTCTAAATTAATATCAAATTAAACAGTTTAAATATGTAGAAGAGGACAATTACCTTCCATATTAATAGACTTATATCGAATTGTCCACCTTTATATGACGAAACCGGAGAAATAGCAGCTCCGATCGCAATTCTATTATTTGTCTGAATAAAACCGGAACACAATAAGTTATAGCATCCTGTTGCCTCGTACGCATCCGACTGCAAAAAGATAGAGATTGTCCATAACAGTTTAGTATATTGTAGAAAGACAAAAAAGAGAGAAGAGTTTTTAATTTACAGTTTTGAAGTTGTATGAAAGTATATGCATACCGTCCAATAGGTGAAGAATCTTGGGTTAGTGTCTCCGTACAGCTCCGGGCTAACCTGTCCGACATAATCAGAATGCTAAGAATTTAGATCATTTATGTAAGTAAATAAAATATATTAACAAAAATAAATTAAATCAAATGATTTACTGAAAATAATTAGGGGAGATGTATGGACGTACCTGCCAACCAGCTTCGATGGTATTAAGATCGTCGGCGAAAGAACCAGCAATAACCCAAATCTGAGATAGACTAAACTCGTTTTTGCTACTTACATGTGGCGTCCACACGTTTATACTCGCTTTTGCTCCGTAGTATTTACTTCCCGATACGTATCCCACCGCATGCTACACATATTACAAGAGCTTATACTAATTTTTATATATAACTGTAATATCTGACAAGAAACATTCTGTTAGTGGCATTGCAAAGATTTGCGAGAAAGGTAGTTTTTGTTATTATTATGTATCTCTCTTTCTCGTTTTAAAAGTTAAATAAATAAAAAGTAATAAGCTCTGACTTCTAGCTAAAGTGTAAGCTAATAATGAGTAGTACCTCGTGTCCGTTAGTGCTCGAGTCCCTTCTCACGCGCCGTATTTTGCGACCAAATCTACGGACAGAACTTGCTCTCAACATGTCCTGCTCGGTCGTTCTTCTGATCGGAATTGTACCTTCTGGACAAAACTCACCGGTTAAGCTCCAAAGCTGAAAATCTTCATGGGATTCATTTTCTTGGCTATGCCCTTTGGGCATCTCTGGTGGATCCTAAACATGTTTTTCATATAATTTAGAGGCTTTGAGACTAAAACAATTACAATATGAGCGAGGAGTTTTAGCTATTACCATTGGTCTTTGTCCTTTTAACAAGGGATGATCAAAAGCAGGTTGGTGATGAGATGGAACACAATCTATTATATCTCCATCTGAGCTCTGAAATCATCACAAGAACATTAACTTAGTCAGAAGTATTCTTAAAGGTGGAAAATTACATTCGCTTATGACATATTTTGAGAAAAAAAATTGTATTAGAAGCTTAAAAGATGTATAACAAACACTGATATTCACTTTTTGAAAAGTAAACAAGAAGAAAATTACCGTAAAATATCAAAAAAAAGTTTGTCAAGATTTGTTAGTAAGTTCTTTATTTTGAAACCTTTTTTTTCCTTGAAAATCAGGTAATGTTTCTATAAACGAACACACGTCTCTGAACTTAGTTTACACATACAGAAGAGATAAACGTAGTTTAGATTTACCTGAATGGTTTTAACTGCGGGTTTATTGATCCTTTGAAGATGTTCTCTGATGAGTTTCAGCTTCTGAATCTCATGTCGAGGCCGGAGAGTCACATTTTCGTCTGTGGCATTATGTAGAGAAGAAGAGGAGAAGGAAGAAGAGAAGAGGCAGAGTAAGAGAATGAAAGTGAAGATCAAACAAGAAGACATTGTAATGGCTGAGGAATCTGAATCTCCTCGTTTTTTCTCTAGTGACTTTTCTGAAGGGTATAAAAACGCTATTTGTGTGTGATGTTAGATGAAGGCAAACCATTTATTGCAAGCTTACTGTTCTTGTTCGTCTTCTTAATTCATGTCACTGACACATCTTTCCAACAAACCCCATTAAAGATATAATGA
The DNA here is from genome assembly GCA_012274485.2 of Sinapis alba. Lineage (NCBI taxonomy): Eukaryota > Viridiplantae > Streptophyta > Magnoliopsida > Brassicales > Brassicaceae > Sinapis > Sinapis alba. The sequence goes on along the minus strand of MU106345.1, from coordinate 15,626 downwards.
CTTAGATTAGTAAAGTTTTGGGGGCATGTGGGCTTACACATAAGGTGGTATAAATACTGGGTAGTGATGTTATCATGGAATGATGTTTGTTTTCATTTTATAAGGGTTTTATGAGGAATTTTACATACCAAAGGCTTAAATGTTATTTAAAGAGAGAAGATTTTTGATGTAGCTTTATCGATATGTGAAAGCGGTGTTTTAAGAGTAAAGCGAGGAAAGATTTGTAAACTTGGATTTGGTTTGAAAGATGAAAATTGATGTTTTTAAGATAGAAATTGAAAACTTTAAATCTTGATTTTCTCAAAGATCTTTGCTTTCTTATTGTTATTTTCACATATTCTCCATAGCTAGATATACACCTCTCTACCACGTATTTGAGTACCCAGCAAATTTTAACGTTTTAAGTATTTATTACAATCCACTGTGTCAAAAAAGAAACGACTAACTCTCCTTTTATTTCCAATTTGTCAAATAAATTATGGTACGTATGACTGTATGAGTTGTTTGATTTCTTATGAAATTTATATAATAATCTAATAAATCATAAGCATTTGGGATTTCGAAAAATATTAAGCCTGGATCTTCTATCTTCATGTGACTATACAAACATACGAAATACATGCATAGAGTACTTTTTTTTTTTTTTTTGGACAAACATGCATAGAGTACTTAGGTTCCAACATCAAAACTCCAAGAGCACGTTCGTTAAATATTCTACCCCGATATATTTTTTTGAAAATTTATGGTTAATTCGATGATTTCATTTTCTTTAAACATATCCACACTAATTTGCTAATTAATAATTTGAAACATTTATTTAGGCTAAATGCCAGTATATTCAATATATAACAAAAAAAAAAGACATATATATGAGTTTGGTTCGTATAGTATAGTACATATATACTACTTGGGAAATGAGAACCATATCACGATACATCATAGATATTTGGGTCCCGGTCATCCTCTATGTAAAATGATATCATATCGTTCACTTGATATTGCCATTGAAAAATAAACAAATCAAATCAAGTGGTTGATTATCGTGGTTGTGAAAACCGTGGAAATTTTTTTACTTACATATCCAGTCACCTTATAATTACATAACTTGGTTGAGAAGAATAGTCTATAATAAAGCAAGTAGAAAGTGTGTAAAGAAGAAACTCGAGAGTGACTTTGTTAGCATGATATTGTCCGGCCTTTAAAATCGAGGGAATGATTGGGAGCCAAAAGCATGCAAACATGTCATGTGTGCCTTTGAGTTGCTATTTAATATTTAGCTCCATCATTAAGAAAAACATGATTGGCTGCTTTAAATATGTTAATGCAATGCAAGACCTTCACTAATCTCACATCCATTAAACATCCGCCCTCACAAAAAAATAAAAAAAAAATAAAAGCGTTTCATACTAAAGATAATTTTTGATGTGTGCCACTACCTATGATAAATTTAAATGCATGGGCATTAAGGGGTGCACGTACACTACTTTCCTCTCTAATTTCCGTATTTTTCAAAAAAAAATCATTTATTATTATTTTTTGTTCCAGCCATAAACTATTACAAAAAGTTGATCAGACCTCACGATTAAGTTCAAAACAACTGAACTCCCCTTGATCTAAACCGCAAAAACCTAATTATTGTTAGAGACACATTTGAATAATTAACTGATAGGGAGAGAGAAGAAAAAAAGGTGAAGATAATTAAAGATGAAAAGCTAACAAAAGGAGGATGGAAAACAGTTTGATGTAAGAGCAATGATCGTGTCTCTAAAGCAGCCTCGAGCAGAGTCTTTTTTTCAATTTTATCTCCACCCATACCAGTTAATTGAGATCATTAAGGAGTATCATGTAAACTATTTGAAAACAAAGTACGATTCGGTGTTGGATTAATTAACTAATGATATGATGAGTCATTATTTACAAAAGCGGCGTGAAAGACGTTAATGTTCGGACCATGCATGAACTTCGCTAAGGGTACATCATCATGGATTCTCATTGTGAGCTGTCCATTGTTTTTGCCATGAAAATATTATAGCTGCAAAGCTGCATATTCAAATTTTGAAAAGGAAGAATATATCAAGAGTACTTTTATATTGATAATTATGGAATTCAATCTCAAATCCAAATTGCAATACATAGAAATGCTCATATTTTTATATGTAGCTCTAAGCATAATTTATTAAGTTTATGAATTGGAATTGAAAGTTTACGGATAATAACATTTAAGACTGAAACAGAAGTTAACATGTCTGAATTAGAACCCCCAAATGTCCAAACATTTTCCATTGTACATACACACAAGATATTCCTCCTCACCTTTTTCTTTTTTTTTCTTAAATCCGAAAATTAGTCCAAATTAAAGAAATATATAAACCCATAAAAGTTACATTAATTATTTATCATCCCCCCCTCCTTAATAAATCATTGTTTAACAAGAGTAGAAAGTGCCAAACAATTATCAGCCATCTTGTACAAAACCCCTGCGGATTTATAAACAACGTTATCCCCACGAGCTCCCTTCATCGTCTCGCTGCAAGTATCGTAGTCCGTTAACGCAGCACTAAGGTTAATGTTAAGGCTAAAACGATCACCTTCCTTAATGTTCTTAACAGCCTTGTCCAAATTGTCAAACGCGCTATCGAAGTTGGACAAACACGTCGAAACACCTCCGTCAAGTACTTTAAGCTCTTTCTTGGCGGTATCTCTGGCTTGTCTCGTCCTCTTCATTAGCTCTGCTATGGCCACATCCGTAGCTGCGTTCACGTTCCTTAGACCCTTAATGGTGCCTCTGCACAATGCAGGAAAGTCCGTCACCGTGCAAGGGTCGTCGAGAAAGAGACTAAACGCTGCCGTGCTTCTGCAAGAGGCGGCAAGGAGGAGGAAGATCATCACGAGGACGGTCACATAGGGAGTGGTTGACATTGTGTGTATGTTATATATAAGGAAACGTACGTTCTTGTGTTTGTGATTGAGCACAAGGTGGTGGATTAGGTTTGATGAAGAGGAAGGAGGTAAGATTATGTATATATATGGGCATGCTAAGAAAATTTATATTTAGTAAATTGTTTTTGAAGAAATGACTCATTGGTGGATTAGACCGGAAAATATCTATTTTGGTCTATTTTGGTAATGTTTGTTAGTTAGGTATGATAGTGGTTAGTGTTTTGTTGTTCTATTTAGGGGAATTAATTATATGATTTGTTTCAACTTATATGGAACTTCCTGTGCAACTGATTTGTGTGTTTAAGTTGCATGTACTTATATATACCTGCCGATTAACGAATTAATGAATCTATATAAACAATGATCCAGTTTGGACCAAGTGGTAACTCATATAAGAAACAAAGGTTGGTGGTTGACTTTCAAGTGTCTGACTTGTTTGTACAGATTAATTTGTGTAATTATTTAGTATGTATTATACGTTGCAGTTGCAGGTATAAACATGGAAAAGAAGTATACGTTATCGCATAGATTAATATAGCTTACATAATCTAGTATATCTTGGCTTGGTTCGGTATGATGAACCGGAAGCAAAATCTCAGACTACAGACGGTTTGATTTGGACTGACGAAGCAAAAACATTTCCTGAAACAGAACGTGTTACTTTTTTATTTGATTGGAATTGTCATAAAGATTTTCACTTCCTATGCTAAACTGCAATCCTTGGATTAACTTGTTTACCATATGAAGATGTGCGGTGGTATGGCATATTACATTTGACCTCAAAGTGTTGATACATCGAAAGAAGGATAGATAACAATTCCTTTACATTTACAGTACAATCTTCAACATCCTAGAACAGAGTTTTTCTTTAAGAAAATCAAGACAGAGAGTGAATTTATCTTGGAGTTGAAGTGCCATCCAATGCTATTCGTTTACCTCACAGCGACCAAATTCCCCATGAAACCACCGCTAATCTCATAATGACGGGCACTTGAGAAGCCAGCTTCGGAAGCAAGAGTCTCCAGCTCTTCACCTACAAAAGAACAAATTCGACAAATGGTAAAGATTGTTTCAAGTTTGAAGCTTTTAATGCTGTAGAAGTCTGAGAGGAATATACAAAGATGAAATCTCATAAGTTCCATGAAGAAACACAAGATGATATACACTATATAGTAAGTGGTAATATGCTATTGGTGAAGAACAAAACCTGTTAGGTACTCATTGATTGAATACTTCAGATATTCATACTCCTTTGCAAGACCATAAAGAGTAGCCACAGGGACAACTACATTGTCAATCATCCAATCCTTTTGCAATAACCAAAACCACCCAACCAAATTATTTTCCTCAGAAAACATAAACAGAATCACAACTCGTAGTTTGAAAAATAAGCACCTGCATAAATGTAGTAACCGATTGGTTGCTCTTATTGAAATCAAGTATAGACACTCTCGAACCTGAAACCAAAACACAAGACAACTAAGTATATAGCACAGAGCTTCTGTATCTAAAAAGAAGAAGAAGATGTACCTGGTTTCAGAACCCGATACATCTCCCTCATGGCTCTATGCCTATCAACAACGTTTCTAAGACCATAACCCATCGTTATCGCATCAAATTCACAGTCATCAAATGGCAAATCAGTAGCATCACCTTCAATCCACCTATGAGAGAATACATATTAACTGTAAGTCTTTGCCCCAAGAGATGTTACATCACAACAACAAAGCATGGATTTTACCAGTAAGTAGTGCTCACTCTATACACTTGTAGCAAGACCTCCCTCTAAGCTTCTGTCTAGAAGCTGCAACAGCTAGTTGTTCAGAGGAGAAATCCAAACCCATCACCTATAAATCAAAACCCAAAAGTAATAAACAAGCAAGCCACATTTCAAAACAAGACTAAGCCAAGAACAATTAATCAAACCTTTCCACTTAGACCAACTTTCTCAGACAAGAGAAAGGCTAAATCACCACTTCCACAACACAAGTCAAGAACTTTATCTCCTGTTCTCGCTCTAATCTCAATAAAACGAGACCCAACGTCAAAATAAAGATTTTTTAAAACATACGAAAGAGATTGAATTTTTGTCTATAGCGCGCACACTCACCCGCTCCAGGAAACAGCCATGTTCTTCCAGATACGATGTTGTCCTAAGCTTAAGAGATCATTCAGCTACAAATGTATACAATGAAGAAAAAAAAAAGCTTAAGGAAAGGAGAAAAGAAAGAGACAATAAAAAAAGAAAAGAAGGGGGAACTGATTCAAACGTTATCGTAAACGGGAGCAATGCGGTTGAATAGAATCTGACGCTCGTCCGAGGAGCTCGAGGACTTAACCACCAATCTCCGTCGCGAATGGAGTTTCACCGGGAGCTGGCCGTGGCCGGTGAAGGTCACCGGGAAGACGATACCAAGTAGAGCCGCCATTTTTATGGAGATGATTAAACGATCATGTTTGTTTTGTTCAATGTTACACGGATTGGGTAAAAGGATGGCCACAGTTAGATTCTGGGCTAAACTAGGCCCATTAATAATTATTTGAGACCCAGATTCAATACCTGTAGTAAACAAAACTGTGATTCTTGGTTTTCGGTTTCAATACAGGTTCTACACAGAAACCGATCAGCAAGAGTTGAAAATTCAATCGTTTGTGATTTGGTTTGGTTTGGTTGTGGTTCAGCAAACACTAATCAATTGGTTTAATACAATGGAATTGGGAGATAGTCAACTTAATCAAAATAAACGAGTTTTGTTTCACCGATTATAACCGACTGATGATTATAGTGTTTCCAAAATCTCTACTATTAGTTATGAAATATTTTTTTCTACACTCTTACACTAAATTAAATTACATTAAAATTAAAATTTATAACAATTACAGTCAATGATACCTTTAATAAATATATATATATATATATATATATAATTATAAATAAATTTTATATTAATAATATTAAATTTATATATCATGTTAAATAATTGATTATAAATTAATATAATAAAATTATCGAAAAAAACATTTTAAAAAACAAAATAATATATATAGTTATAGTTATCTTAAAATAATATTTCTATTACAAAAATTGAAAAATTAAAATGTAAAATAATTTATAATAAAATATTAATCAAATAAAAATATTTGTATAATTATATTTTATAAAATATTCCTAATATATGAGAGTTTTAAAATTTTCAAACATAATAATAAGCATATATAAAAACGATTCTAAAAGAAAGGTGAAAATAATGAAACTTTTAAATCACAGGAGGCCAAAGATAAGAAGAGATCAAATGAGGCACTTAATATATTATAAGACATATTCACCGATAATAAAAGTTACAAAGCATTTGACGAAGACTTGTCCCTTGGTTCTTCTTTCCTACATGTGACTTCAGTAAATATTCATTCATGTATCCAACCTTCACCGCTCTTTTTCCATCTTTTTTACTTCTTCTTTTGTCGGCAAACCAAAGCAGAATTTATACTAAGGAAACATGTCAATACACCCCCCATCTCTTTTCTTTTACTCCAACGTTAAATAACCATCATTCTCATTACAAGATCGTCCATCATGCATAAGGCATATTCTCTGACTGATTCCAATGACGTTTTCTTTGGTTTATAAACCAATTGTTGATTTGTTTTTGGTCTAACCCCGTTGCATCAGCTAAAGCTATCTTATCACCTTCCTGTACACATCCACATGATATATCATCACTCATAAGTTAAATATATAGTTGTAACTGTGGTTATCTCAATGTAACATAAAGTGTGTTTTTGGCTTACAGTAGGGTAAGGCCACTTATAGTGAACACTCCACCAATCCAGTAGAGCTTGTCTTGCTTCTCTTGGTAGCTTTCCTTTCTTCTTCTTCTTTGAAAATTCCAGCTTTAAAGAACTTATACCGCTTCCAAATTTTCTAAGCAACCTGTCCTTGAGATCACGGTCTTCACATATTTGTTTCCCATCCTGTGATATCTCATCGCCTCCACTTAGTTCCTCTTCAGATGAAACTGCGCCATCCTCTGGCACATGCAAAATGGATAGTCGATCAGTAACTTCTAGAAAGTTAGATGAAGTAAACATATTCTCACATTCACGTAGAGATGAATGGTTTACAGAAAGTTAGTAGACAACTAAAGGACAGTCACTAAAATGAAAATAGTAGATTATTTGCAACTATAAAGTTAGAGCCGGCTTAGCGGCTAAGTGGCTCAACAAGAAGAGGGCAAAAATGGAAAAGAAACCGCCGCAGTGAATAGTTAACTCCATTGACATTGTGTCAGTAAAGAGGACTAATAGTCTTGTCTCCATGAAGACACATCCCCCACACCTGCCCTACTTCATCATCTAAATGGGACTATGACACGTGATCAGTGCGAACCCCCCGGAAATAACGCTACACCTCACATTTATGTTCTTCTCCCCCACAACACCCCCAAAACCCATATTTGCACATTTATATATATATGCCCCAACGACTCTACTGACCCACTTACACAGAGCTTCCTGACATCAAACTCAACCCCAAAAGATGATTCAAGAAACATTACCTGATTTCATGTTAGTATTGACTATGATCAGACAGAAAGAGATAGTAGGAACCGTGGTAACTTCCGAATTAAAAGAGACAAAGTTAGTCATGCATGCAATATAAGACTAAGCTACTATATACAAACAGAGTTAGAGATAGAAAGTATAGTATTAAAATATGTAAAAAAAACAAATAAATTTAACACGTTACTGTCCACAGATCTTTTTACCAAAGAAGGCAAAGCATGCAATGTGTTATGTATGTCGCATCAAGTTCTTGAAGTTAAGTTGTAACAAACCCTACAAGTCAACTAAAGCAATGGCAAATATATAAACAAATAGCCAAAGATTTCTACAAACAGCCATGTCAATCAGGAAGAAAACAGAGATGGAAACAAACTCATAACTCAAATGCACACATCACTAGAGAAGGCATACAAAGTAATAATAAACATATTAAAACATTTAGAACATGAGCTCATCACGATAATGTCAGACAGAAACAATTAAAGGTTCATACTGTATACACACATACATGTGAATGAGGTTAATAGTTAAATGACAGAAAAAATGGTTTGCAATTATGTTATTACATTTTCATTTTCATTTTCATTGACACGTGCAAGTAGCCTGCCGCAGAGGAACATAATACGACCCACCAAGGGAACAACGCAACCAGAGGAAATGACGACCACTTACTATATGCAAAGAGTTGAGAAAGATAAAGAAGCATAGTCAGTCTTATAGATGATTTGATTGAGGTGTAGAGAACCCTATGTCTTCTTTTACTAATTTATTTAAAAAATTACCAAATCAAAAACAAAATCTTTTAGGAGAGAAAGGTAAGTGGGGGCAATGGTGGGAGATCACTAGCGGAATCCACGGGAGTCCATGTGACTCCCAAACCTTTTACTTAAACAAAAAAAAAAGACTCTAATTCATTATCATGCAGTATGATCCTATTTTCTTACCATAAAAATATTCTACTCTTTTTAATAAATTATGCAAAAACATCTATGATTTTTTTATATATATATGATGTTGCATGCAACATTATGATATTAATATGGGAAAATGCGTCACAAAGAAGAGAAAAACTAAAAGATATCGGAAAAAGTGATTAGTATACTAGCTAAACACTAAAAGAAGAATACTCCAAAGGAAGCACGAGTAGCATGTTCATGTAGCCAAATCATTTGTATTAGTGATGTATCAAAAAACTATTTTAGTCAACTTTGGTGGAGCCAAGGATTGGTTGTATTACTAAAGCGGATTAGAACGAACGAAAGCAAAGCATGTGAGTAATCTAAGAAACTAGTGGATCACATCTCATGTGAATCTAATCTAACATTGTATTTTTTATTAGTTTATGATTCGTTCAGGTGCAATAAAAACTCGGTTCTTCAAGTAGAAAGAAAAAAGATGGTTAAAGCTCACAACTAATTTAAAAGAAGAAGAAGAAGATGAGATCATCCAAAAGGTAAATTGTACTTTGGACAATATTAAAATAGTTAATCACAAGCATTCTCCCAACATTGACAACCTGCAGTGATCTATTTATCAACCTTTTCCAGCTGATTCTCTACACAAACTCTCGATTAATTAATTTAAAATACCCTGAAATGTTAAGTATCAGCAGCTTTTTCTACAATAAACAATATTACCAAAGTACAAGTGGAAGCTGCATTTGAGATCTAACGCGATAAGGAAAACCCTCAAGAGCTGGAAAAGTACACCGTTTTAAGGAGTTCAATATCTTTACAGCTATTTCTTTCAGGTCGTTAGGTGGACTTTCAACTTAATTAATTAGTTAGTTAAAATTTACAAGGCATTATTAATATTTTTCACTAATGTGATCAGTTAATTTGTAAGGCCACAAAATGTTTTTTTTGCTATATTTTAAACCATATATATCATATTAAGCAAACACAAAGAAAATGCACTGCGCTAGAGCATTTCATTCGTATGCTAACAGAAATCTCTTTTTTGTTTGTTCAGAAAATATAACCAAGAACCCATAGAACTGAGCAACTTAACTCACATGTTAGTAAAGTCCAACAAGACACCAAACACTTGGCAATGACACCACTTTCGATGATCAACAAAAATCTTTAGGGTGCTTGTTCACAAACCATTGGAACTTAAACTAGATCTGAGTCAAGCTTTCCTAGAGTATACTCCAATCCAGTGTATTTGTTAAATATAGGAGTTTGTGTTGTAAAACGTTTTGAACTCTGACCACAATGAATGTGCGCAAATTTTATTTTTCCAAAGTTATCTTATCTGTGAGTGAGCGTAATAAGTGTTTTTATTGCTACTAATATTTTTAGTTGATTGGTTATGAAAATCATCTGGAGCCCTAGAAGAGATGTTAACCAATAAGGGAGAAAAACACAATAAACATACTTTTAACAAGAGGTTTAGCAAAATAAGCTCGTTAAAATCAAGAAGAATTATTTGTAAAAGGTCATGACTAGGTTTTTTCTGTCGACAGAAAAAGCAGCAAACTGAAAACAAAACAAAAATCAGTACGCAACAAGACTCTGAAACGTCAAAATCAGAATCTCTACCGCAAAAGTTAAGTGGTTTCAAGATCATTTTTCCTTCTGACAGGGAAAAATATATACAATTAAAATGTTTTTTTTTTTTGTAACACATACAATTAAAAACGTATATTTTCCACAAAGTGAACAAGAAAGAGCGAGTATGAAAAAGCCCACCTAATGACTAAACATAAAATTAAGAGTAGAACAATGGCAAATTCTAATTAGACCTTATTCAAACACACAACAAACCCAACGAAGAAAAGTAGCTTATGGAGATGAAAGATGTGACTCAGTCACTCAAACATCTCCATTCTCCACCAAGCGCCTAGGGTTTATCTTTTTCTATTTTGTTATTTTTTTAGCACATAAGAGGAACCTAGGGTTCCTGAACTCATTGAGCTCATATTCAGAGACGGTTCATATGAATTAAGATTATGAAACTAATTCGTTATCTTTCCGGATTAGTCTGGTAAATTATTGTAACGAAGACGCAGATATCGAGGAAAGCAATATACAAATAGAGTATAAATCACACGAAGGTCAGAAACATATTCACTCATCAGAGACCAAACACCAAATCTTAAATACTGAACTAGAGATAGATTTTTAAAAAATGACTTACCCGAAAGTCCCCTGGCAGACTCAACGCCAGTGCATAGGTTCCGTAGCTGCATCTCGATTTTGTTCAAGAAGGTCGTAGCCTCATCAAACGGCCTCGCGAGATCCGACTTATACTTTACCAATATTTCACAATAGGTTTCCTGAAACCTCACCAACCAACTCATCTTTTTAAGTGTTCAATAAATAACAAAAGAATCCCAAAATATATCAAGAAAGAGAGAGAGAGACCATGAATTCATCAAGCTCAGGATCAGCTCCGAAGCAAGATGAAGACGGAGCAACGCCTTGCTTGTACATATGGCTCTCCCATTGAATCTCCTCCAGTAGATACGCTATCTCCGGCGGCGCTCCGACCTGCAAAGTTTATCAAAATCTCACACCGTTATATTTGAACTCGAGACAACAAAAACAAGAATATGATTTAGTTTCTCCTTTGACGTTAACCATAAAATTATTAAAAACAATAGATAATACTCTCTTGAATTTCACCAAGAAAGTTAAAGAAGCCTAGATTATGAATATAATCAAAGTTCTTGTGAAACTATAAAAGTCACTTAACTAAAACAAACAGAAAAACAAACAGACATGAACAGTGAACCATCAACTATGATTATTCTCGACCACTGTTTTGTCTAAATCACCTTCTGACAGTCCATGTAAGCCTGTAGTAACCGAGGATACGCAGGATGACAAGCTATTTTCGCCTTAATGACACCAAGCGATACGTTACAATCGTTTCTTCGGATCTCAGGAGCCATCGATGCAGCCTCCGAGGACATAGCTGAGGCTGCTACTGAGAGTAACTCGTTCGAACCGAAAACATCGGAGACACGATTTTCTCCGGCGGAGGAGCAAAGCAAGGTTTGGTAGTCGGAAGGGAACATCAGATTGTCTGGTGACATCATCACCACGGGCTTATCAGAGTAGTCACATGTTGGATGGAAACCAAACATTCCATCCATGGACGGTGACCACCAACAGGTTCTTTCTTGATTTGTCTCTCTGCAAAAAGAGGGAGATAATCTATGAAAGAATTGTATGAAACCGCCTTTTGGTTATTTCATTTCTATGGGAGTGTTTTATCTAGAGAGAGAGAGGGCAGGGATCATATTTTCTTTTGGAAAAAAAGAAAATAATAATAATTTTGATGGAAAAATAATAATAATAATAAAAGGTAATGGAAAATAATGGAAAAGGTAATTACGAAAGAGGACAATGAGCTATATGGCTCGAGCTTGGTGTTCCATATAGTTTCGAGATAAGCCTTCCCAACTTATGCTATGGTATGAGCAGAATTTGTATATTATGAAAATGTTTAATTTTGACCACAAAAAAAAAGATAAGAAATGTTAATGATCATTGTATACATACCAAAATATATGAATTTGGAATAGTAGAATGAAGAGAGTTAACCAAAATGCTAAGATAAATGTTTTTCTAAAATGAGTAAGAAATATGAATGAAAATTTCTTTAACTATTTGTAGTTTTCAAAATTTGTTTTTTTGTTTTACACACACTATGTAAACAGAAAAATATTATTTAACAAATTTTATATGTAAAAATGTCATTTCAATAAAAATATCATGAAAAATGATGATCTCTTTGTTTTATTTAAATAGCGCCATATTAAATAGTAAAATATATCAATTAGTTGAACTATAACAACTCGACTAGTTGAATCCTCTGATCCGAGAGTTTATTTCCCATATTAAGGCCTATGATGAAGATTTAATTTCTCATCAACACTCGGACAGGGTGTTAAATGACACGATGAAGATAAAATATGCTTTTTCATTCAAAAAATTGCTTTTTGGTTCCTTTTCTGACATAATTATGTAACCTGGTCCGAAATCTCATAGTTATAAATAACATATATATATTAGCACAAGATAAGAGATTAGAGCATCAGGGAATTGTGCTATTTTAGTTGTAAGGAGTTAATTAGTGCTAATAGTTTAGTTCTGTAAATCATGTGTTGCTAGATACAAGACGATAATCAATCCACAGCTACTAACGAAATGGCAATAAATTATAAACAGATTTATAGATGAGTGATTGATATGGCTATGAATATAAAGATATGCTTTAGGTAGAGTGGATAGGGATAAAATGTAGATTGCACCACCTCCAATGTTGGATATTTCACTTGTACGGAAAACCGGGTCTCGAGAAGCGAATGTCCGTTCCTAGATAAGAGTAAGAGTGCAAGACCCTACGGAAACTTGTTCTTCTTTTTGTTCTAATTAAAATAGTTAATTTATGAGTAAAGCAAGTTTGTGGATAAAACGACGAATAAAATAAACTAGGGTCTATGAGTAAGAGCTGCAAAAATCAGCGCTCTTACCAGATTTATATCTTTTAGGTTATATTGCTAGGTCTGTAAATTATGTTTATACTGAATGTGGTAAATGTTTTATGCCAACATTGATGATATTGATATACATGATGATTAGTTAGTGAAAATGAACGGATTTATTCATCAAAAATAGACGAAGGTAATTTGTAAACTTTCCTGATCTTTTTAGGGGTTAAAATTTCCTGATTTTTATTCATTAATGCCTTAAGTTAGATATTGTTCGTAATTTCAAGAGATATTGGAGAGATTAGTTGTATTTTACCTGTAAAAAAATTATTGTGGAATTTTGTCTGTAGGTTATTGCACCCTTTTTTATTTTAACTTTAAAAACTAGATAAAACATAATTGGTAAGTTTTATGGTTGTAGGTAGAAATTAAAGATAAACATCCCAACCGATCACTAGAGCATCAAGGCAAAGAAAAACAGCACTTTAACAAAAAGAGAACAGAAGAGCATCTATAATATATCTACTGAACATTTTCTTTTAGTTTTGTCGACAGCTTTAGAAGTCTATCTTATATTTTTTATTAGGAAGGTGGCATCTTCAACTATACTAATTTGATATAAAATTTGTTTATACTTTTTTCTCCTCTCTTTTAAAGACGAGAGTCATTTTCACTTTAAAGGTACTTGTGAACTACTGAAATAAAATAATAAACTAAACAACCTCTTTTCCTTTCTAATTTGATGTTTCTTAGATGTTTTAATCATCATGAATTCTTCCCTCAGATCTTATCAAAGTTATAATGCCTATAAAAGTTTCTTAGGACAAGTTCATAGAAAAGACAAGGAAGAATTCTAAACTTAGAAAGTCAGTGTGTGTTAAGCGTATAATCAATAAAAAATGGGTAAGTGAAAACATCTTTAAGAAAGTTAAATCGCTTCTACGTACATACCTACTTTTGATTCTACGTAATCTAGATAAAAACATATGCTGACATTATTATAGTGTTTTGGTTTATGATGGAAACGTTATTATAAATGAGTGCAGGGGTAGAAAATAGCCTAACTGCTAATAAAAATATTGCAATGGTCTGATTTTTAATATAAGATTTGATTACTTATATGCAGTTTACGAAACATATGCACACAACTGTTTTTGGAAACTTTGTTTGGGTTACTCAGGGTTGAGTTTGATTGATCCAAAATAAAGTATAAGATACATTACTACAAGGAAGAATGAATGTAAATAGCGATTTTACTAATATGTTCATAATTGGTCATCATTTAAATGTTCAAATATTCATGCAGTGGGCCACTTGAATGCTGCATGTTGAGTTTTGATCTCAGAACTACATGCAATGTTTTCTTGAGAGTTCTTATGATTGGTCGCTCGCATAGCTAGGTTTCTTCTATTAACTTCCCATTAGTATCCATAGGCTTTATGATTTGATAAATTCCCTACCTATCCATATAATTGCAATAATTTATCACCAAATAATGCAACCTGAGATATATATATACATACATGGCTTTATTTTAAAATTTGTCTATACCTACTGCTGTCTTTTTTTTTTTGAACGATACCTACTGCTGTCTATAGACTCTATACATGCAGCTAACGTGCTGAACTTATTTAGTATCCGTGTCAGCCAGTATACTATTGTCTTAGCAAAACAGATCAAGTATATATTTTTCTAACATTTCTAGAACAGCTTAGGCAAAACATTTTTTTTTTTAAAAAAAAAAAAAAAAAAAAAAAAATGTTTTGCCTAAGCTGTTCTAGAAATGTTTTGCCTAAGCTTAGGCAAAACATTAGTACATAATAACTCTCAAAAATATTAGTACGTCGGTTGATATCTTTTGATATTAATTTATTGACGATATATACTTGTCGATTTTAACCGGTTTGTGCTTTTCAGAGTTGTAGATAATTACTATATGGGCGGTAGGGGAGATATAGGTACAGAAAGAATGAAAAATGTAACAATTTTAACCGGTTTGTGCTTTTCTGAATATTTAAAGAAAATCCACAAAATCTATTGTTTAAACTATGTTAATTGACTTGTTAATGTTTCTAAATCATATAATTAGTGAACTAGTAACATTAAACCCATATTTAATGACTTCAATATTTCTATATTTTGCATAAATAGTGTAACCATCAACACAAAATTAAATAGTAGGATTTTAAAATCATATCCGATTACAGGTTACAATATTTGGTGTGTTTATTTATTTTTACAAAAATATAAGATGTGCTAAAGTGTCTTCTCGTGATGGACATTTGATTGACACATGCATTTCCGGGCCAGGTTTGTTCGAAAATTATCTGACACAAAGCTACGGTTTCGTATGAATCCATGTAAAAAACAAGCATTGCTTTGGTGCCTCCGTACCACTCTCTTGGATCTCGACCGTTGATTCTCAGCCAAATTGATTAATGTTTTGGATTACTAGTCTAGCTCCATGTATTCATTCATAACCTTGAACCATACATCAGATTTGAGTTGATAGTTATATCTGGTCCTAATATAGCAATAATTATGGGCTTATATAGCCGAGGACACAAATGTTTAAAAGCAAATAACGGGGTACTCAAGGTTATTAACTTATTATGTTGGCATTTTAATAAGTATTTATAAATATTATCGCTTTTCATATATCTCAGGCTGAATTTTTCAG